>WSUE01000450.1:0-18060 GCA_019633535.1 Tulasnella sp. JGI-2019a
CTAAGAGAAGTTTCCTTCAATGGTTTGGCAATTCCTTAATATTGGTTTCTCAGACTCCTCAGGCTCAGTGAAGGCTGTCTTTGACCAATGCTAACTTCCTATGCAATTAGCAGCTCCTATTGCTGTGTGGTGAATGATCACCAAGTGGTTAAACTCTTAGGGGGTGCTTCTTGATGTGTGGGAACTGGGCTTTGCCCAGACACTTGCTTCTTGGTGTGTGTGTAGAACTTGAACATTACCCTGGTTAATGGTGACTTCCTCTCTGTGCACATAGATATTTGGGCATGTTGAAATGTTGGCTTTTCAAGGTGTGGGTAGAATGAACAAATATAACAAATGTTGGCTTGGGGACTTGGCACATTTCGCAAGGTTGAATGTCACCCAGTGGGCACTTAACTGGTGTGAAGTCACATAGGGCAAATATAGGCAATGAGGGCAAATACAATATGACAACTAACTTCCACAACTAACCTCTGAATATGACTTGTAACACTAGCAATTATAACATGTATGCATATAGCAAGAGTCAAGCTCATAAACTAGCATCAGGGGAAATAGTAGGGATCTCCATATTCAGGACTGCATTCAGAGAATATTCTGCTACTTGCTGGCATGCCATGATGTCTGGCTCAGATCCTCTCCAATGGGGACATGTAGAACTCTCACTGGTGTCAACATAGTACCACACCTTGTGTGGTTTGGCCTAGTGCTGAGCCACAGGTCTTACAAGGACCTTACCTGCCATGTCTGAGAGAGTCATACACCCAGCATTGTATAGCAACAACTCAGAACAGTTTCCCATTGTCATCTCACCATGCTGCAACTTTGACTCACCCAAATGCCAAGGCAAGATTCGATGGCTGATTGGAGCCAGGAATGATCATCGCCTGAGAAATTCGGATCGGGCTCGGGCGGCTATTCATTTGGTGGGAAATTCCATGTGGGGCTGATGCTCCACTTTGAGCCTCCCTCGATCTTATCTACACCTTGTGTTCACGTTGGAGGCTGAGTCCTCATCATCGTGTCCTTCACGATGCCCTCACGGCTTTCAATGTTCATCCTTCTCGCCCTTCAATTGCTTGCTGTCAATGCACTTTTTCGGAGAGCGGTCAGCACCGGCGACGGCGATGATGATGTTTTGGTGTCCATACCTTTAACGAATCTGGGCAATCAGCAATACACGGTCAACGTACAGATGGTATGGGGGTCTATCCGAAGAGAAAATGTGCTGTGGGGTCTGACTGTAGACGGGCTCGTTAGGGTGACCCCGGCAATACTCAGGATTTCGCTTTGAGCATCGCGAACACATACGGATACACGGCCGTCGCGAGCAAGTGCACTACATGTACCGCTGATGGCTCTGCTCCCCGGTGAGTTACATGTCATTACTATGCGCTCACGAATGCTTTCTAATTTAGACTGGCAATTGAACCAGATACAATTCGTCAGCATCCAAAACGTACGTCCCGGCTTCCAATGCCACGACGTCCTTCAACTACTATGGGAAGACCGTCGCAGGGAAGCTGGGCACGGAGAATTGCGCGTTGGAGAAGCCAGATGGGACGTGGTGGGATTACAATGGTCAAACCAGTGCGTCATCGTTCCAATCGATCCTTCGTTGCTTCTGCTTCGCGTGCTTCGAGATTTACTGAAGAAGGGGGCGCGGTGTTATATCGATGAATAGTCCTCGTTGCAGGGAATACCACGAACGCTAGCGCACTGGTGGCTGGCTCCGGCATCCTCGGCTTGGGCCAATCCGGTGTCCCGACCGCCTACTACTCGGTCATCGGCCAGTACCTCAAAGCCGAGGACAGCGAAATATACCCCAAGTTCGTCTTTGCTGTGGCTTTGAATGGTTCTTCAGCGTCGGATACCTCGTCAGCCACTGGGTCGTATGGTGGCGTTCTTCATATCAATGGACCCGATCCCTCGTTTTACTCAGGTGACTTTGTCACGTTGCCCACCAGTACATCAACGGATCAGGCTTCGTTTAATTCGGTGCCGGATCAACTCGGGAGTTATGATTGGACAATCAAGATGACAGGATGGTCGCTTAGCTTCACGAATGGGAGTAGTGTGTCGGAGGTTAATGGAGATCAAGCGGGCATGTATGCCACATTCGAATCTGGATATCCCTACATCCTTCTCCCTCAAGCCGACGCTCAGAAGATTTGTAAGTGTCGCCCTTTATTGAGCACCATACATTGTATTTTCTCGCTGACACACTATCGTAGACGCGGCTATACCGAATGCTCAAACCTACACACTTCCCGCCAACGCGACGAGTGCCTCGGGCGTAAGGCTCACGCAAGATCCACTCGCTCAATCTTGGTTCATCCCATGTGGCTCTATCAGCAACGCTAGCATATCCTTCAATTTCAGTACAGTCAGCGTTCCCGTGCTCTCGCAAGACTTATGGGTGGACATCGGCAATGGGGTGTGCGTCGGGAACGTCAAAGGTTGGGCAGATCCCGCTCGTACGACCGCCATCATGGGCAGCGTATTCTGGAGGGGGGCTTATATGTAAGTCGAACGTAAAGGGACTGCAGACGGCGTATTATATTACTGATACTACTTGTGTGTCTGATAGCGTATTCACCGCTTTCTCCGACACTCAATCCAACACCGTCGGGATCGCCAACCGGAATCCTCTATTCGCCGCATACACGGCAAGTTCATCAAAGAATACCCATCAGATTATTATTGGGACCGTCCTCGGTGGTCTCGCCTTCCTCGCCATCATCCTCATCGCCCTGGGCACATACTTCCGGCGACGTGGCAAGATACTCGCTAGGGCACGCGTGGCTCCTTCGGCCATGTTCATCCAATCCCAACACACAGCTTCACCCACACCGCCATCTCCCTTCGAACCTTTCTACCAACCGGGACAGAGTGATCGTGGGGGTGTCATTGGTGCCGGCGATTCGAAGAGTATCTTTAGTGGGTTTAGTGGGAGGAGTCGGGCAGTGTCGATGAATTCAAAGTATTTGTCGAAAGGTGGTCAAGATGCGTCGCCGCAGATGCGGGAGAAAGATAAGGATGGATATTGGGTGGAACCTTGGACGGAGGATAATAAGAGCGTTGGGACTGGGAGGGCGAAGGATGGTGATGTGGTGGTGACGCCATGGGTGCCAAAGCTGCCGAGCGAGGCTGTATCGTTGAGCCCTATGACTGCGTTGGAGGCGAGTACGATACAGCCGACGTTGGCGCATCATCCACCACCACCTGCGGCGCCACCTCGGGAACAACCCCAGGACAACATGGTGCAACTGCCGCTATCACCACCACCACGCTCGACACCGGCACCGGCACCACCACCGAAGGAATCGATGATGATGATGATGCCTGAACAGCAAACCCAATCTGCGATGTCTCATCAGACGGCGGCTCCCTCATATGCGACCCACGACCACTACTCGCGACCTCCTCAATCTTATCCTACAAGCTCTTATTTGCCCCATGATACAGCAGTTTCTAGACGGTATTCCGACCCACGGCTTAGTGTTCGCGCCCAGGCGATCACCAGTGCTCCTACAACGACGACAACGGCCGCCAGCTCATCTCGAATACCAGCATCTACAGCCGTCAATCCTGTGCCACCAGCAGCAGCGATCGCTTCCATCGATCCGCCGAAGCGCTTCTCAGATGCGTTTATGCCACCCTCGCCGACGGCTCCTAGCTTGGCGGGCAGTACACGTACGACGGCGAGAACGATTCGACCTCTGCCGCAAGCCCCACGGTCGTCTTCGGTGGCTTCGTCTGTGAGGAGTACGGGTATTAGGCCGTTACCAAAGATCCCGCCTCAAAAGCATGAGACGAGTTGATTGGATTTTCTGGTTTGCTGTTTGCGTTGTTGGAGGATTTGCGGAGATTTTTTTTTTTTTGTTACGTTGCATTTGTACATACGCTGATGATCCTTGGTGCTTGATGCTTTTCATCCGCTAGTATCAACAACCTTTTTTCTAGTAATGACGCCTGTGTTCTGATTGTTGCACTGGTACTCCGGTGCATGCCAAGCCTAGTGTTCCTAGTGTCGGCGGCGAGGTCGGGGTCTTCGATGTGGATTCCAATCCTGCCCATCCTAATTCCATCCTGCTCTGTACCTGACATATAACATTGTACCGCTTCCTCGCCTAAACGACACGCCCTTCCTTTTTCAACGCTCCTTTGGACTTTCACAATTTTGCTACGGGACTTTGGCTCTTCCCTTCAAAAACGACCAGTGGATAAACGCCCAATTAACTGCCTACTGATCGTTTGAGGAAGATACTCTTTCCTCATTGGTTGTTATACTTAATACGCATCGCTCAGTAGGTATGTCTTCAGAGTACTCATCTGCAGAAGAAGCGCTTCTCTGACATACACTTTTGCAGTCACCCTGATCAACCTGGACAGATATGCCCAGTGCCACAAACATAATCACATACATTGGTCGGTCCACATGATAAAGGTCCCAAGTCGCGACTAAAAATACATGGTGCATTCAGGTGTACCGTTAGCAGTGGTAGGCGTCATGCCGGTCATGTACACCTGCTCCTCCGCCATAATCACCCGTCACAAAGTCCTCCGAACCGTACACGACAACCACGTCGAAGTCAATACACGTATCGGGATCCTCTCTGGCGTCATCGAGGTTGACTTCCCTCGATACACCATCCATCCCCATCCACGTTCCGATGGGCTTTACTGGAAACACTCCGATGGACCCTCGCACCTCAAAGGTGGTTCATGGACACTACTGCAATGGCAAAAGGTCAACACGGGCAAAACAACGTATCGAATCCAACATTCGGACGAATTAAGGCAGCCTCAAGCAGAGATCCAGTTGACGACCTCTTCACTTTCCTTCTCGATAGAGGTGCTACTCCATCCCCGCATGGTTTACAACTCCTTCGTCTGATGGGCCTTCAAACCCCTCCTGGTACGACGCTCCTGGTGTGTGGTTCCTTACCGGTCCTCACGGTCGCGACACCCGACGAGTCTGAGGGGCATCTATCGCTGAAATTGCATTGGTCCGACGATATGCGCGTACGGTCGCAGGATTGCTTGCCACCATATTGGGTTCGAGTTTTTAGCCGAAAGATCTCTGGAGACGAGGTGAAACACCCTGCAGTACGGCTCTTCCTTGGTGTCGATGGCCTCGAGACCGTGCTCATCGAGGAGAACAACCCATCTCAGGAGAACCAGGAGAACAAGAAAGTCAAGGCCAACCAAGAAGACAAATCTTCCTGGAGAAGCAGTTGCAGCGAGGATGGTCTCAATATCGACCATTTGCGAGCAGATGCGCGATACCCTGGTCCACTAAGTCTATGGTTCGCCTGCGCTGTCGTCGCGATCTGTGGACAAGACCACACTGGACTTTTCCGATTCGCCGTTCCCTCACGGATCATCACCTTCGCCAAACGCGATACCATTCCACACGGCGTCCTCGTTCTGCTAGGCATGCGAAAGGAGGAAGAGACTCCTTTAAGCGCCGAACGAGCCAAGCTTCAAGAGGGGATGGCCCGACAGAATCGACATCAAGAACTCATGGAACAAGGTCGGCGGAACCAAAAGTTACAGACGATGTCGCCTGTTGAGCGTCAAAAAGCGATGGCGGAGGAAGGTCAGGCGGCATTACGGCGGATGGCAGATGAGCGACAACAACGTCAAGCGGAAGAGCTCGAACGACGCGCCGACGCACTGAGTTCACCAAGGATATCCAACCGAGCCGTGGCCGAGTCGGCGTCCGAGTGGCTCAAGACGCACGATCACATCCGCAAACCCCATCACGAGATCACGATGCATTACCTCGCCATCGCGATCCTCCACCATATGATCTTTGATAAGGAGTTTGCGTCAAAGGTCATGGGGATATTGGACTCGTGGATTGGATGGATGGATATGGTCATGAACGATGCGCATTGCGAGATGCTCAGGCAGAGTCAGGTGGAGTTTTGTTATGCCGCCGTGGTTTTAAACGAGATTGCGGAGTATGAGGTGAAAAGGAAGGTGTACCCTGTCGCGAGGGATTTGGAAGAGTGTCAAAGGGTTTGGAAGACGGTTTACTTAGGGTAAAATGAGGATGGATTGTACAGTCGGTATTATAATACAGTCACTGGCGCTAAACACTACCCACAGAACAGGGAAAGCAAGTGATCCGTCAGACAACACAAAGGGGATCCCAAGGGGTAGATGTCTAATGAAGCCCTTGCGTTTAAATGCCCTCCGATATAATTGACCCACAACAGTGGAGCCCCGACCTCAGTCTTATCTTTGCCAGCAAGTTCTCTTCGTTAGACACTAGTTGACGCAGACTAGGATGAGATGTCCATAAAGGCGTGGCCTGATAGGGTCCAGAAAAGATATCAATATCGGAAAGTAAAATCAGTGAATCGCCTCCACTGAATAACTCAGAGTTCCAATAGTGTAAGCGTATGACGCACATTTATTCAATGATTACTTCACGCTCGATCCTCCGTCATGTGATCTTCAACAAGAAGTTTGCGTTGACATCGCGAGACGCGCTTTTGCGAGACGTTCAGGTATGTTTTGAACGATATTAGCGCGTACGAGGCGACGTCAATAGCCCTATATGGAAGTGGGTCAAACGGTGTTAGAATCTCGGATAAGGTTTTAGAGCAGTGAGCATAAACGGATTGCACATTTGCAATTAGGGGTTTAGTGTATAGGATAGGATCGGTACACCAAGATTTCTTGCGGGCGTAAAAGAGTAGCAAAGGGGGGGGGGGGCAACGCGATTTGGTTGCAACGGAGGATAGGGAGGATGGTGTCCCCGTTCCAGTTAGAGAACGCATGAAGGTGAGATTATGAAGAAGAATAGCGGTCGATCTTAGCCAAGAGCATACCCAAAGCAGCCTTCATAAGTAAATGATACATATATCGCCCGATGGTATTCAATATACATTACAGTTACAAGTTATCATCCCAGAGAGCATGTCGTGAAAAAATAAACGAAAGACGGGAAGGCGGTAGCATGGTTGTGGCAGAGCGATACTTCTTTTTTCAATCTATCCCATAAAACCCAAGACTTAAATCTTCTTGAACGCATTCTCATCATAACGGATGTCATCGACCGATTTGTCCTTCACGTCGATGGAATCCGTAGCATATGCCGCGGTCTCCTGAGAGGGATAGCCATTAGAAGCGAGACGAGCCTGTCTGTTGATCTCTGCCTCGGCAGCAGACGTCCACTGATGACCGTTCTTGAACCACATTGTACCAGCAAATGCGGTGACTAGAGACAGAGTGAACAAAACAGTTAGAATATTGGGTTGCAATGGTTAGGAGGGCATTGAACTCACTGTACAAGAACGCGGGGAAGACGAGCCAGAAGGACACACGGGTTCCGAACTTATCGGCGAGTGCACCTTGGATCGGTGGGAAGACGGCACCGCCAACAACACCCTGGACCAAGAGACCAGCAGCGCGGCGAGTGTGTCGACCAAGGCCTTGGGTACTCAGCACGAAAATGACGGGATATTGGCAGGATTCGAAGACTGCGATGAAAAAGAGGTGGCAATGTTAATACGCGGAAAGAAACGAAAGGAAGATGAGGTAACGTACACATGATGGCCATGATGCAAGCGACGCCTGCTTGACCGCGGAGTGAAGCGATGAGGACGGAGATGACGGCGCAGATTATGGCGTTGCACATGAGGATGAGCGACGCAGAGAATACGGACAGCAGTGCGGTGGAAACAAATCGGCCGACGGTGAACAAGATGAGTGCATATGAGAGGAGGTTAGAAGCCTCAGCCGAGGTGTAGGTAGCGTTCTCGGTGACGTAATTGATGAAGAAACTACCAATGGTGACCTGGGCACCGACACTAAACAGAAGCACACATGTCAGCAACCCACCGGCTGGGAAGGGAAGGGAAAGATCACGTACTACATGAATTGGCAGATGAATCCGAATATGGGGCGGTATTGTTGGATGAACGGCTTGGCGAGCTGAGGATCCTCGACTTCGCCATGGCTGTCAGCGAGATCGTTGGCTTCGGCTTGTAATTCAGCTTCGGAGACTTCGGGTAGGGCGATGATCAAGAACAAGGTCGCGAGCAGGAGTCCAAGGCCGGCGACCGCCATGTAAACGAACTGTACATTGGTGAGATTGCCCGAGTTGCCTCCAGAAAAGAAGTACTACAAAGGATATGAATCATTTAAGTGCTGAGTTGAAGGTAAAGATCGTCTAATGATTCACCTTGCTGGCGATCAAAGGACCGGAGAAGGAGGCCACGCCGTTGAAGCTCTGGGAGAATTGCAGACGGAAGGCGGCAGTCTTTGCAGGTCGCATGACCGTCACGTACGAGTTCGCCGAGACTTCAAGCTAATGAGACGCAGACGGTCGTCAATAATGGGCCGTAGGTAACACCTTGAGAGACTCACAGTAGCGAGACCGCATGCAGTGACGGCCGTGCAGACGACAAATCCAGCGAAGATGGATTGCGGGTTCTTCGTGCCAATGGAGAAATGTGCAACAGGCCAGAAGAGTATAGCGCCGAGGGAGTACACTAAGAGCCAGAAAGATAGATCGTTAGTCTAATGATATTCGCCCATGTAAGACTTGTGAAGTGCTCACAGCCCAAGCCCATGAGGATCGTCTTCTTATAGCCATATCGGCGGAGGACCTCTGCAGCGACGGGGCTATAGGCGAAGTATCCGATACCCTGGCAAATCGTGCAAATCACGTGAGTTTGTGTTTGAAGCAGACGCACAAAGCAAATGGAAGGAACTTACAAAGTACGCAACCTGAAGACCGGTAGACTGTAACTTAGTTATCCCGAGCACATTCTGGAAGTGCTTGTTCAGCACATCGAGGAGACCATAGGCGAAACCCCATGCGAAGAATAGAGATGTGACGAGGATGAATGGGACGATGAACGGTCGTGTCATCAGGCCTCCAGGTCGGAGGATGTCTCTGAGACCGCCAGATGGGAGTGGAGCAGCACCGCCAGCCATTGTTTAAGGGAGTATGGGGTAGATGGAGGATGAGGAAGATGGAGTGTAGGGGATGTTGATGGAGGATCCGGAGACGACAACGGGGTAATATTATATACCGTACATCTAACAACTAAGAGTCTGGGGTTACCCTCACGTAGAGAGTCGGAGCCGGTTTTCCCCCACACATCGGCCGTCATCTGTAGACCATGAACTGGGGGAGGCCACTGATGAAGCGAATAATCTTGTACAACGGCCCAATTTGGAAGAGATGGATGAATATAGTGGACACATGACACTGGGGCTAATTCCATTCCATGCGGCGCCACCGGCTGAAATAGAGCCTATAAATGTGCCGGTGAGTTTGGGGATGTACCGGATAATTGCAAATCGGACCCGGACCCGTGCGAGTTTCTACCAAACTGTCTGACGACAACAATGGGGTCTAGATTGAGAGGAAGATATACAATCCAGACGGAAAGATGTTACTGGGCTCCACTTGGCAGCGTCGCCTAACTCTGGCGCGCAAATCTGGGTGTGTTACATCTTTGTTGATCAATTTCTCAAACATTTGAACAACAGCCCTGAGCGAGGCACGCCTGCCCCACCAGAGACATATTTGCTCAACGCCGATCTGATTATCCGGTGGGCGTGCCTGCTTTTCTTTGTTGGTCAATTTCTCGAACATTTGAACAACTGCCCTGGGCGAGACACGCCTGCCCCACCAGAGGCATTTTTGCTCAACTCCGATCTGATTATCCGGTGGGCTTTGCACCATCCCATCAGGTGCTATCGGGTAAATTCGGACGTGCCATGCTGCACAACACTGAGGAGATCATCGCGTAAAGCCAGGAGTACTATAACGACCGATCTGACCGGTATGAGCTCACAGAACCTTACAGCTCCTCGCAGACGTCTGCCACCAGCTTGCCACCAGCCGCCATGTCCTGTCAGGAGCTACCGGCTCATCCCAGTGGCCTGGCAGTATTCCTGCAATCAGAGTGTTTGACGTAGTGAACTTGTGTATCTTTCCCGAAGGTGGTGCAGCTAAGCGGCTGTTGCAGCCAGTTGTTGGATATCATCTTTCGGGGGTCCGAATTCTAGCGACGTACACTATAGGCGCCCTAGAGGCCGGCTAGCAATAAGTATGGACCCTTATCAGGCCCCGTACAAATATTCTTTTTCTCTTTCTCTTGGCAAACCGACCAACAACCACACTCTCGAACGCCACACTCTGCATGGCCGGCGGTACATCTCGGCCCTTGGAGGAGGACAAGAATGAACCACCCCAACATCGTCCAGTCAAGTTCCTCAAGCTGGAAAACGGACGTCTCGCGATGGACTCTGCCAGTTCGTCTGGGTCAACAACCGCGACCGCGACCGCAACCACAACCACAACCAATACCGACCTGTTACCGTTGCTAGACCTTTCCGATGTGAAATCTCCGGAGATACTTTCGGCACTCCAGCGAATCTCTGAGGTACTCGTGCACCATTCGAGGCTGCAGTTGACCGCGGGCGGCGTCGTCACTCGATATCAAATTTTGGAAGCGGAGTTCTATCTGAAGGATCCTGAACGCCATTGGGACCCTTTTACGCACGGGGAGGATGAACAAGAGGTTCCCGGGTGCTGGTAAGCACAAGACAACGAACAAAAAAAAAACCAAACCTGACCAGAATTTTAGGTACTTTCATCGCGCCCCTCGTAGGACCCACTCCTTGGCAACGGACGCGCCCGGTCCGCGCAAACCACCCACGGGATACCGTGGAGGCACCCGAAAAGGTCTGGACCTGACTTTTGGTGGTTCGTTGGCAACTAGGGATGGCGGAGAAGAATTCGCTACGGACAAACAACCCGTGAGGGGGGGAATCTTACTCCGATCCCTTCAGAGAGAGTCAGATGGCAAAGTTATCTCAGGCCCTTCACTCCTCGTCGACGAGATCATCACTCGAAGTGGGGCTTCCGACTTGAAGGACTTAGTGGATTCCAAATGGCTTGGAGAGTCAAGCGCATTTCCTGTCTCGGCGTCTAGCGCAAAGACTCGGGCGACCAGCTTGTTCGTCGCTCCGCATACACCTTCGCAAGTAGGCGTATTACCCGAACTCTTCACATCTCCCCGGATCGGTCTCGACCTCTCTAATCCATCTGATTCGGCTGCGCGGCTTGAGATGGTCGATAAACCTTATCGATTTTTTATCCGACCTCACCTATTGACGGCCAACGGCAGAGCGCATACGTTTTTTGGTATATTTCGGGCCAAAAAAGTCACTTCCAAGCCCCCTTATGCTAATTTGGCGGGCACGATCGCACGGCTCACCGGGCTGTCGGAAAGCGCGACTCGGCGGTATATTCAGTTCTATCTAGAGGGACAGGATACGCAGGTAGAAGCGTACGTTGGGCCGAAGGCCAAGGGCGTTTCGGGATCACCAGAGAAGCTATTGAAGATGTTGGGTGCCCTGGAAAAGCGACGAGAGGACAGGACATCGACGGACGAATAGAACGGGCATCAGTCGCCACATGGCGCTTCCCACTCCGCTTCAATTTAAATGCTTTGCTTCTCGCTATCATTTCGGCTTCATCAAATTCAAATTCAATCGGGCAACCCGACGCCGTAGAAATACACTCTTGTCTACCAGTTGTTGGGATTTTAGATACTTCATTTCCAAATTTGTGCCAAACGCAAAGTGTCTTCAGCGACTACCTAACAGGGGTTGTCTTGCAGGCGCCGCGCTGGCTACGCATCCAACCTTTCGACGCCTTCCACATGAGTGTTATCTTCGGCCCACAAACTTTTACACCTCATTACAATATTTTTAGCGGACCTCGCGGACCACCTGCTTCACTAATCTGGAAGTTGCAAACGTCATCTTCTTGGACAAATATCAATGTCAGGATCGGCTAACGTTTGTTTCTTTATGACATTTGAAACGCCGTGTTTGTTCCCCGCTGATCGTCCGTTATTGCCTTACGTCCTTTGGTAGACCAGTGTAACTCGTGCCCTTATTCCACAGATACAATACTGAAGGAGAAGAAGGAGCAAGTAGCCTGAAATCTGCTTCTGTTCCCCCACCGATTTTCTCGTCTCCCTCCAATTTCCCCCGGTTTTACCCATCTGCCCTTGTCAATTCACAGAAGCGACCTCGACTTCGCTTACTATTCAAAGCGTCAAACCACATACCTTTGGCAACCCTAAACTCAAACTCAAACTCGATGGATGTTGGCTCTATAGAAGATGATTCCGATAACCCTATTATCTCACTCCAACCGGACTCCATGTACATAACGACCCAAATGCTCATGGCTCCAGGGAAATGTCACTGGGCCCTCTTGGTCACCGACGCTCAAGGAAGCGCTGTGAGACATCATTGGGCCGGCGCACATGGAGGATTGGGCATCGGCGCTACGGAGACATACATCTCCCAAGTCGAGAGGAGTGAGGACATCAGGACGTATACCAAGGGGAACGCTGTCGTCTTTGGGTATTTTCAGATCGCGGGTTACGTTCCACAGCGAAGGAGGATACAGCAGCCTAGTGGTGGCGATGAGGCTGATGAGGCTGTGTTGGTGCAAACGTGCCGGAGCGCATTTGGAGAGGAGGCGGCGAAGTATAAGAACCTGAGAGACGCCAGGAGGAATGGGTTGACGTGTCGGATTTGGTTAGAAAAGGTTTTGAAGAGGTTGGCCGATCCGACGGTTGGAGTTTTGGTGAGGGATGGGATGGTGGTGAGTGTTGAAGAAATTATTCCTTGGATCTATGAGAAGACGAAGGAGTGCGAAGAGGTTATTGTGCAGGGAGGGACTTATACGTCACCGGTGTTCGTTGTTTAGTCGTAGTCGAGGCTTGAAACGGGTTGTGCGAACGGGAGAGTATAATGATCATTTCAGATCGCATATCACTCGCAAGAGGCAAATATGAAAAAGACAATGACGGGGAGCTACATTAGAGAAGAGTGACCCCTACAGGTCAAGGAGTAGCCCAACCGATGAGGAAAGTAAAGGGGTATTCGCCGACCAGCACCTGAGAGACGGATGGGCAAGAAAAGGGTATGAGGAAACGCAAGAAGAGGAAACAAGTAAGAAAAGACAGTGGCTACCATCAACATCCTGGACAAGTGAAACGCCACGATCAACATATACACCAACTACGATCCGTTTCCTTTCACGCCTTATAAGCCCTAGCAGGCGGAATCTTCTCCGCACCCATAGTTTGATCACCACCGGCGGGGGTGGCGGTGGCGCAAGGATCTCCTCCAGAGGTTTTAGCACTTCCCTGGTTAGGCCCTCCTCCATGTTGACCACGCTTGTAGTAACGGTCGCGGGAAGAGTAATCGGTGTTTCCGGTGTTACAGTCCCTTTTCACGACGACAGAAGCGGAGGAATCAGGAGTGGGCCAAGCGTTGACCATGGAGGCGCCCTGGAAGCTGATGTAGAAGGCGACGACGAGGGATGGATAAAAGCGCATTGGTTGCAGATTCAGGTTTATGGTTGTGACTTGGGAGTGTGTTTAGGTTATGCTTTTGTCAACGACAACGGGGGCGAGTGGTTTGTTAAAGAGGGTGGGTTGAGGGGTATGTGTGAGGGAGGGGAAGGGAAGAGAAAAGTGGGGAGTGGGCTGTGACTGAACGAACCTGAAGCAGTTCAGTCCAGTCTTATATGAGTTCGAAGAGAAGCGGGTAAAGGATGATAAAAATCAACATAACAACCGAGTCAGTTTGAGAACTTGAGCAAACGCAAAGATGCGGCAGCAAAAGGCGATGTTTAGTTCCGGTGGTTGATCAATTAAACATGTTATGCGTTGTATTTCATACATCGCGACCGGATGCATTTCAGGTAAAGTCAACAAACAAGATCTGCGCCTATAGATGCCGTCGCTGCCGTCTGCGGTCGTGGGAGTCGTACATACTACTGGAGGGTCGAGTGGCACACATAGGCAAGCCAACGTACACGTTCTACAATCAGGTTTTTCGCTGGATGAGTCGTTGGTGTTTTCGTTTTGCCGAAGTTTGAATGCAATTAGATAGATAAGTTGGAGATCTGACTAATGGAAACAATAGATGGCGTAGAAATCCGGCCCCGACCTGGTAGGAGTTCTATTCGGTGTGGCGCCCCTAATCAAAGGTGTTTCATAGCCTCGATAGTACGGAGAGCAGGCGGTTTAAATGAGCACGTGCTGTTACATAACACGGCCGTGTCGTGTGAAGATGACGTCGGTGATCGGTAGAGAAGGCCGAAACGACACTTGTACTCCACAATTGCACTTTATATCATCATAAGTTGAACGCACTCATTCCCCTCATTCTTTCTTACTTTCCCCTAAATTCAACATGTCCGGCCTAGCGAGGATATACCAAGCGCAGTTCGATCGAGCTCCCACACGGACCCTCATGGCCACCAATGGATTCTTAAACGCGGTAGGAGACTTCAGCGCGCAAGGGGTCCAGCTGTTTGTACGTCAATCCGCTTTGACTGGAACCTAATATATATATTGACTCAACCTCCGAAAGTGCAGTCGACAAGAGACTTTCAGTGGCGGCATTATGACCCCTTGCGGACATTGAGATTCGTTGTCTTCGGCGCCACACTAGGTGCGTGTACGATATCTCAATGGATATATCCTCTCACTGACTATAAGCTGGTGTTGAGGTTATCAGGCCCCATCATTGGACGATGGAACAAGTTCCTTGAACACAATTTTCCCCTGCGTTCCGCTGTTGGGACAGTCAGTCTACGATCGTTAGCGAAACGCGTTGGAGCAGATCAGATAGTAATGTAAGTGGCATGTATACCTCGTGTCTGTCATCATCATACCCGTGTTAATCCATGCGTTCTTGCCGTGTGATTAGGGCACCTATCGGCGTGAGTTCTGTTTGCTCTCCTCACACGTTCTCCTTATTGACGTCTAAACCATTTATTATAGCTAACATATTTCATCACTTCCATGGGCTTTATGGAAGGCAGAAGCGCAAAATCAGTGGGGATAAAATACCGTGAGTGCCTTTGTGCGGACCCTTGATAACACCCAACAATCCATCCTGACCTTCATTTTTGCTCCCCAATAGAGGATATGTTTATACCCGCAATGCTAGCCAACTGGAAAGTATGGCCAGCCGCACAGGTATGATCACGCCTTCGTGTTTCAGCATCGCGCAAAACGATTTATTTCTGACCTCTATAAAGCTCGTCAATTTCCGATTCATGCCATTACCGTAAGCCGGAAATTTCGTTTTTACTTGCGTGTGTGATACCTCAGGAGCTGATTTTTTTCCTCGGCCATACATACAGATATCGGGTGCCATTCCAATCGACGTGCGGCGTGTTTTGGACAGTGTACTTGGTACGGCGAACATAGATCGAAAAAGGCTCCTGCGAAAACTCTTCCTGACACATCTTTCTTCTCCTATACACCAGTCTTTATTAAACTCCAAGAAAAAGGATTGAAATACTTTACCAACGACATCGCACACGCACTCGTAAGGCGCAGGGCTCGCCCCCCATCGATACACGCCGAGCTGGTCCTGAGCATAGAGATTCTCTGTTATGACTACATCCCTTATATACGCATTAGGACATTGAGTAATACCATCAGACTAATATTTCATGCTCTGATCAAGGTCACTTTCGTCCTCGGTTTGATTGAATCGCGTCCAAAGACCGCGGACGAGATAGCAAAGTCAAAATCCGGACTGGAGGTCCGTCGGGCCAGTTTCGGCGCCGCTTCTTTGTACTTGATGCTTCGATCAAGGTCACCCCCGTCCCTGGTTTGCTCAAACCGCGCCGAAAGACAGAGGGCGAGATTGCTAAGTGACTTCCATCGTCTGGGTGTCCATCTGGTCGGAGATTTAGTACCGCTTCGTTGTATTTGATGCCCCAATCGAGGTCACTTCTGTCCCCGGTTTGGTCGAACTGCGTCCAAAGACCGACGGCGAGACAATCGAGTGAAGAGCCTCTCTCTGGATGTCCCTCAGGTTAGAGATTCAGCGCCGCCTCATTGTATTCGATGCTCCGATCCAAGTCACTTCTGTCCCTGGTTTGGTTGAACCGCGCCAAAAGACCGAGGGCGAGACTGCGGAGCGACAGGCCTCTGTCTGGATGTCCCTCGGGCCAGAGATTCAGCACCACTTCGTTGTATTTGATGCTCTGATCTAAATCCCTTCTGTCCTCAGTTTGCTCAAACCGTATCAAAAGACCGAGGGCGAGACTGTTTAGTGAAGAGCCTCTGTTTGGGTGTCCCTCGGGCCGGGGATTGCTTGGCCGTATTTGATGCTCCGATCGAGGTCACTCCCACCCCCAATTTGCCTGAACCGTCTCTAAAGACTGATAGTGAGGCTGTTGAGTGACGAGCCTCTGTCCGGATGTCCCCTAGGTCTCAGAATCAGCGCCGCTTCATCACATTCGATGCTCTGTTATTTTGAGAAAGTGCCTGGCTTGGCAAAAGTGCAAATTCCCTTGCTTGGTATGCCATATAAAGGTGTCAGGACTCATCATATGCAACATGCACAAGTTTAATTGGCTTGCAGTAATCTGAACTCATAGTGCTACAACCCTTTACAAAAACTACACAACCGTGACAGGTTCAGAATTGGTTGGGGACATCGCCCATGCAATCCGTACCAAAGATCTGTCACTACAACTACATTGACCATTTATATTCATGCACCATAATGAACAAAGTTGACCCATCGCTCAAATGGCACCCCTTGCCGCCTCAGCTCTTTGGTTGCTGCATAGAGTGCCACTGCTGAATCTCTGAAATTTACCCCTCCCATTCCATTTCTGAGCATGTGATTGTAGAAAGCTTCTGCAACTATTGGCCCATCTTCATCTGCACTTGCCCACATTGTTCCAACCACACTTTTAAACCCAGAGAATTGCATTCCAGCTGCCATATGAATAGCTTCATCAGGAGTGTGCTTATCTCCCTCAGCAGAGTGACAAGCAGACAGTACTGCCAGCTCTGCCTTGGGTCTTCCATACTTGATTATGTCAAGCAGAGTGAGTGGCTCTTTCTCCTTGTACAGTGAGAAGAATGACTTGAATGGCTCCTTTTGATTTTGATGCCCATGACAAGCAAAATGAACCCAATTTGCATCTTGTAGGCCATCCAACACAGCCTGCTTGGTGCATGCCTCTCCATCTAGAGTGACAGCCTGTGGAAATAACATCTGAATAGCCTCTCTCTCTTTCACCACATCCTGCAGCACTGATTGCCCCTCAGCAATGGCTTGGGAAACCAACAGCAAATGTGGCTCAGCCCTGTGACCTGGGGCCAACCTGGTTGGGACAGCCACTGAGCTCAGTAGCATTGACAGTGTTGGGGTGTAGGAGGATATAAAACGTTCTGGCATGTTCCTCATCCCCTTGATATAGGGCCCTGCAGCATGCAATGGGAGGAAACATGCACTTGATGTGGGTATCCACCACAGACGAGAACCCCTAACCAGCTTGAGTTCTCATTCCAGCTGAATTGTGATGGGCTGAACAATGCCTTTCCAGATCTCACATAGGATACCTGCCATATCTTGTCACCTTTCAGACATAGTAGTTGCATAATGGTTGGTGATGCTGTTGAGCCTTCCAGAAAGTGATTTTATCTCCTTTTGGGAGGCATCTGGAAGGGGTATAACAAGAGGTGGTTTGGTAGACTGTATGATGATAGCATCTGAGTGGTACTGGCTGATATTGATAATGATGATTGGGCCAGATGATGCAGCAACCTGTAACTCCTGGAAGGTCTTGCGCTTGAGAAAGGAAGAGAAACCTGGCACTTGCTGGATATGTTCAACCACCTGTGCCCATTCAATAACTGTCTGTTGGTGCCTTTCCAGAGTGGAGTATGTGAGTGGGAAGCTGTCATATTGTATTTGCCCTCATCGCCTACATTTGCCCTATGCGACTTCACACCAAGCAAATGTCCAGTGGTTTACATTCATCCTTGCAAAGCGCGCCAAGTCCCCAAGTCAACATTTGTTATGTTTGTTCATTCTACCCGCGCGCCTTGGAAAGCCAACATTTCTACATGTTGAAGTATCTACACGCGCGAAGGGGAAGTCACCGTTAACGGGGTTATGTTCAAGTTCTACACGCGCGCCAAGAAGCAAGTGTCCGGGCGAAGTCCGATT
>WSUE01000451.1:0-17790 GCA_019633535.1 Tulasnella sp. JGI-2019a
TAGACCTAGGGTATATAAGGAGGGGGATCTGAGCTGGTCTCAGTTCTCCATTCCACCCTCTTATCGCTACCAAGTGTATACATCCCTCTTACTCTCATCCATCGCCTTTTGTGTGCATCATCTCCTCAAAATATCAACAAATAGTGAGTAGGGCTCAGTTGACCTGAGCACCCGATATAACGAACTGACACACTGGAGACCAATCGAGGCAAAGCGGCCATTGACCCTCATAGGCTGGACTGTCATCATCATATATTGTCTAACCCTCTGCCGAGCTGGTCAGTCTATCACAGCTTAGCTTGTATGCGTGTCGTGCAACATGCGGACTACTTATTTATAACTATGATCAGCGGTGTGTTTCGGGATGCAGCACCGAATGTTGTTCGATGGAGACTTTTCCGGACATGAACCTACCGACTATGTGCTCCGTGGGCTTCAGGAGTGAGCCAAACTTGGTTCCACCATATCAATTCATTCCGCTTACAATTTCCTTGCCAGAGGGCTGGGGTTCATGGCGGTATGTTCTCATCATGATACCCGTTGTGCACACCCTGATCGTTCTCCGAATAAGATTCTCGCTTCTGATGGTCTCTTTTGCTAGAGACTATACGTGATCTGGTGAGTTGACCAACGGTACAACTGTTCCCCGACTTATCTAAAGACGATTCAGGTCGAGAAATATTCGCGTAATACTCCTCCCTGCATGTCTCCTGGTGGTGAACGTAGTTGGTTTCACCATAATGGTCGTTATCGACTTCCTTTTGGCCGCCCATCCGGGCGACCCGCGATATGCCTCACTCCACAGATCGCCCCTCATCTGGGTATCGGCTGTTATCCTCACATACACCGCTTACATTACCCTATTCATTACGGGTAGGTTGTGGTGGGTTGAGCGTGCAACGAATAGACTCTCGACCATCAATGAAAAGAGACGAAACGGATATCAGGGCGCAATCAATGCAATTGTTCAGAGCGGTGGGATCTATCTCGTTTTAACGGTTCTATCCCTCGTATCCGCCGTTATGATGAATGTTAGTTGATTCTTTCGACCCAACTGTGGCTACGTCGCTAGACTGATTAACTTTCAACACTCTCACCTCCAGCCCGTGATGTTGGCGTTCCTGACGTCCATTAATGTATCATTAAACGGGATATTGGCTACTCTACTCGTCTTGGTGCGTTTCTGTCTCTGTTTTTCATTTCTTGATCTGCGATGTTGAATCGGATAGACGACTAACACGCTTCCAATCAGCAACTGAATATGTATCAAAATCGAACAAAACGCGACGAAGAGAGCAACTCTATACCGATAACGGGGGCATCGATCCACTTTGCGACTCCGCAAAAGGCATCCTCCTCTATTAATAAAGAATGGACGCAATCACCAGTAATGCGGCACCGTCGGGCCTCGATTGCGACCTGTCAGCATCGTAAGGGCTGCAAGGGAGTTAGAAGTGTCTCTGGTCAATTCCTTGTCACATTCTCTATCAGGACGGCCCCGACAAATAATCGGGGTCACATTCGGACAGCTCCACGAGTATTTCACCCTCCGAGGCGTGCTTTTCACTTTTCACCGCCTTAACCGATGGCGAATGGTAACAGTTTAACCTTAGCGAGGTGATTCATAAGTGAATGTAACGCCCATCCGCAAGGGAAATAAATATTAACATTTCGCCCTCGGTTCCACTGTCCAGAAGTGATATTCACAAGGTGAGTGACACGCGTTGCGGGGATGATTTCGGGCGTGAATATCATTTTTTCTTGTCTGTGCCTAATGTGTCCGCGAAATGTCAGAAGAGTGTTGTCGACTAATAGTATAATGGTACGGCAAAATAAGTGAAGCGAAGGCGAAGGACAATATATAGTGGATCGAGATCCGAAGTTGCACTCGAGAATACATACAGGCGAGATTAAAAATAATCGATGAACAGAAAGGAATACGTTCAGTCTTGTTCAACGCTTCGCCGTTAGGCAAGGCTCCCAAGAGGGGAGGATAAAAAAATTGATGCCGGTTCCCTTCCGAAGAAGGGAACGGTTCGGCGATGGCACAGACGCCACGGGGACGCGAAATCCCAGCGCGAATGGCCTTGTAAGGGGCTTGGATCGGTGAAGAGATAGGGGCAGCGGTGCTGTCAAATTATGTGAGCTAGCTAACAGCTCTATCCAAGCGAGCAGAATCAACTTACTGAGCTAGCGGCCCTACTTAACATTGATGGTCTTGATCCCGAGTAGTTGTTCTCGTTGTCCAGGGGGATCATGCAGGTATGGCAAGTGAAAACTTCGTCGTCCACCACGATCTTATCAGCAGCCTCAGCTTATGGTGGTCCCCCACTTGAGAAAGGCAAACTGGAAAGCAGCAACCTGCCGAAACACGACATCCACCTAGCTCTTTCAAGGAGGTGGGCACGACCTGTCCTCAAATCGACCTACAGCAGTCCTCTACCGAGGGATGGAGGTCCAGCCCGCGCCAGCGATGCGCTCCGTAGTGCGCCACCAGGTTAAGGGTGGACACACTACAAAAGCCCCAAGGACGCCGCATGTCCGCCTGCGAAGCCCGGAGAGAGCCCCGATCCTGTCCACCTGGTCCTACCAGCGTTGTCGTAACGTTAGCATGAAGTGAGCGAGGTTGAGAATAACGGAGCGGAAGAGTACTTACTTGATCCTACTCTCGCTCGCCTGTCCGAACAATCACTCGCATGGGTAACTGAGAGTGCTAGGGGTTCCAAAGCACGGTCAGTCCAGGTTACGATTTTCCAGCGCGTCGAAACTCGCTCGGTTAACGATTTGCGACGGGTCAAGTTAGTCCACAACGGTGTAAGTGCGCGAGAAAAGGATGAGGAATTATGAAAAGGGAGGGAAGCGGAGGGGGAATGCCCAGTACAGCTCAGGAGAATCGCGGTTTATACGCACATGTCTCTCGCTGTATTTCAAACTTGTTTTGTTATCCCCGCTCAAATCAAACTCTCCGACTTGAAATGTTTTGTTGCTGTTTTACACTCGGCAACAGCTTTTGCCGGGCCAAGGATCAAAATGCCATGTTTATTTTCTCACGAGGGAGTGAGTGCTCTTTGCGTTCAAAATAGTATAATATCTCTACCATTCACAACGCCAACAAGATGTACATTGTCGGTGCCGGGCCAGATCATTGAACTCCTCAATATCGAACATAGCGCCCACGTTTCATTGACCTCTGATTCATCGTTTTGTTATGTTGCGCCGTTGCGGGCAGCACCGTTTCATAGTGCCTTGGTGCAATCGCGCGTTGATACAGCCGACATGTAATAACCATAGTGCGCTCCCGCCATACTCAGGCTCAGGGGTATCAAATGTTAACTCGCCAGAGTTATCATACGTCATCAGATAAGAACTTTCGATAATGCTTGCACGAACGAACGCAATATATAGGAGGAAAACATACACAATCAGATTATTATAGAACATAAATTTCGACAGTAGTATGATATGAAGAGATGGGACACTAGTGCATGCCAGCTTTTGTGGGCCCTAGAGCGGCGGAAACCTAAGCGCATGCTGCGGAGACACTCGTACTTGAAGCAAAGAGACGTGGAAATGCTTGAGGATTGGCTAGTGACACGTCAACATAGTTAAGCGCCCTTCATCGTGGTTCAATGGTTCAGCACGCACGCCAAGAGAAACGTCTAAGTCCACCATGGCCTTGTTAGGTCACCTCGACCTTCAGCGGTCCTCCACACAGTAAAGAAGAATTGGCCGCAGCGACATGCCGAACTACAAGGTCACCTCTTGCTTCAAAGAAGGTGAGCACGGCCGCATCAAGCGCTCGGCCCCCTAAGGATACCCCAAGATCACCCGAGTGACCCGAAGAGGGGCCAGTCCGGGCCTTCCAGTCTTAAATGCCTCGTAGCAAAGTTAGCATGGCAAGGTTAAAAGAGTAGAGCCCGAGAGGATTTACTTAGTGTTTTAGTTGACGAGCGGCATGAGAGGCTGACGGGTTGGGGGAAATGATTCAAATGAGTTGGCCCATGTCGCCATCTCAAGTACGTCGGAGCTCACTCAACTGGGATTTGGAGCGGATGACGCTGTCCCTGCAACAATTTGAATATATGAGACGGTCGATAGGTCAAGTTTGAAGCGGATCGCGAGAGGGAGGGGAGGGAAAGCAAAGAAAGTAACCTGTGAACTCAGAGTACCAGTGTTCCTGTACCGATTATCATGTATTCAACGACTGAATCACTTCTCCGTACCACGCACCAGTTTTGAGACTGCTCGATTTGAAACCTAACGTCGTTTGTCCCGTGCCAGACGAGTGCGCCCATAATTATGAACCAAACTGTTCAAGTTGAAATGTTATTTGGACCCCGACCAACTTTCTCCTTTCCGTGTAAGTATCTTTGATTTGGAATGTGTTGTTGTTGATGGAGCAATTCAACCTCCGATGACTGTGCCAATTGAGCTTAAGAGCATCCGCCTTTGATTTTGCTCTCTTTATCCCCTCTACTTTATTACACCCCTCCCCTCTATTTTATACACCTTCTCAGCCCTCTAGTCCTTACGTCTCTCCTCGCTATTTTATACACCCTCCTCCCCCCTCGCCCACCATCCCACCGATTATCGCTATGGCCTCGTCACGTGAGTAGCATCTAGGGACGCGACACTCTTCGCTCGTTACTAACTCTGAGTGTTAGCCGTCAAGCGTCGGCCCCAAACTCGGTCAGTAACCAAATCACTTGCAGATGCGCTCGCCAACCCAGCCATCGCTCCCGCCAACCCTGTCGTCGCTCCTGTCAACCCCGTCGGCGTTCCTGCCAATCCAGTCGTTGCTCTCGTCAGCCCAGTCGTCGCTCCCATCGGCCCAGTCGTCGCTCCCACCAACCTGATTGTCGCTCCTGCTAGCTCGATCACTACTCCCGCTGTTGTGACGAGAGAGTTGACGCCGACGGAAGTGAGCAGCCGTCCATGCTTATCACCTCCAACACCTTGGCTAATGTTTCATTCCATGGATCGTATACGTCGATGAGAGCCTTTTAAGAGGCAGGTTCAATTCTAGTTCGTTAGCTATACCCTGAGGTAGTCGGGGTGGAGGCGGGCACTCAGGCTAACGAGGTAAGGACCTACATGTTGCGAGTGGTTCAATTCAGATCCGCTGATAAGTTTCTATCTACTATCACATAGGGTGACGGCTTAAACTTCGATGACGTCTACCAGAAGTTTGGCCGTCGTGCGAAAGGAGCTTCCGGCCAAGTGTATGACATTCGAGAAGTGGGGGCTCAGCCGGCTGAGCCCGTGACGCTAGTATGCAAGATCATAGACTATACGCTAGACTACCACGGCTTCCCAACGGCGTCTCTAGAGGCAAAGGAAGAGGCGCTTGCGCGGGCGACAAGGGAACTCCACACCATGCAAGATTTAGATCATCACCCACATATCGTCCATCTACATCAATGGTTCCAGGAGGGGTACACAATGTGTGAGTCGTCGATCCGCTTACTCAAACGACTTCAGCTCGATGTTTTACATATTTCTTTTCGCAGTTTTGGTCATGCCTCTTGCGACCGAAGGTACTCTCGCCACATACCCATTCAAGATATGGTTTGACCAAGCCCTGGTTCTGATCACCCAAATTATGGATGCGGTGGCTGTAAGCGTAGCGCATCATCAAAGGTTCGAAAACAATCAACTGACCTTGCCGGTTTTGAAGTATATGCACCAGAACGGTTACACCCACCGAGATCTCAAGCCTGCGAACATCCTCCTCAGCTGCGAAGGAGAGGACCTGAAAGCGATCGTTGCTGATTTTGGGATATCAGAACAGGGCAAGACCCACACCGTAAGTGTATATCATAGAACCCCTCTTTTATCAATTAGCCTGCTCATATCATCAAACACAGTCTAGGTCTGGTACCCAAGGATTTAGGGCGCCAGAGGTTTTGACCGAATCAACCCACAATAACAAGGTTGATTCGTGGGCGATTGGGTTGATCCTGTGGGATATGTGAGTTGTATTGACGCGCGTTTATTTATTTATTCATTCAGAGACGTCGTTAATCTTTTTCTCTTCTGGATGTAGGCTCTTCGGGACGACTTACTTCGTCGAGGATCCCAGCGCTGAGGCCAACACCATCAACTGGGGTGTGGTCAAAACGAAGAGGGCGATGGAGGTGGAGGCTGCGAAGACGAAGGCAGCGAAGGCAGCTTCAAATAAAGCCTGGTCTCAAGGTAAGTAAAGATCAGAGGTTTATTGCCTAGAACAAAAGGTGGTTTTCTAATTGTCTCTCGGTCCGCTCTTAGTTGAAGAGTTGCTTCGAGGACTTCTCTTACTCACCCCGAATGCAAGATGGACCGTCGGAGCAGCCCGCCAGCACCCCTTGGTTCGCAACATCGCATCGAGTGTCGCCAAGGGTCTCCCCTCTCCAGGAGCTACTGTGTTAACTCTTACAGAACCCCCGTCCGCCGCAGCTGGACCCAGTACCATTTCTGAACGTGTATGCTTGGGCAACGAGTTGAAGTCGAGAAAGGGTAAGCCTATCATATCATTATATCTTTGAACGATCATTCTGTTAATCGGTTTATTACAGTTTCCGATGTTCCGGATTCCTCCGATCTGTCCCTCGCAGGCGCTTCAACGTCTTCCAAGCGCAAACGTGAGGTTTCTCCGTCCATGACCCCTCCCCAAGAAGTCACGACAGTCGACGATTCAGCACCGGACGCTAAGCGATCGAAAGGGAAAGGAAGGAGAAGGTAGCATTATGGAAACCAATCGCCTGAAGGAGGGGCCGGTCACTTGCGCGAAGACTGTTTGAAGCGTAGATTATTGATTAATCTTATCCGTTGTGCAAGACAGAAAGATTTGAGCATTTTTTGTCACCTTCGTCCTCTCCCTCTTTCTCTTCGGTCTACTGTGCGCGACATTGGACGTCCGGGTATACTTCACTGCTCTTCGACATTCTCAGGCCTGAGCTCTTGGTCTTATTCGACGCCGAGGTTAAGTGCTGCACAACCTTTCGTAGTATTTCTGTCCTCAACGTTGTACTCTCGCCTCCATTCCAGTGCTTCATGTGGAAGCGAGATTGGGCTGGCGACAATACTTGGGTCCGTTCGGGTCACACTTAAACCTTGAGTCTCGTGGATTGATCATCGCCGTGCAGTCTTACAATCGTGGCCTCAGCGATTGGAGGATGTGGTTGGTACATGGATACAAGGAACGTGGCTTTTGGATTGAAGTAGTCCAAGGTTCAGCCCATCGGACCGCCTTTCCAACGTTAAAATAGACCTTTGCATGTTCGGGGACAACCGACAAATGCGTTAGAGGCTCTGCCGACTAGTTCCCCATCAATTCGATGCGCTAAAGAAGTTTGAATGTGACGGGAATAACCGTGTGTGTGGTTCGGCGTCGCACTTAAATTTCTCGCTCGACCAAGTCGATCATTATTCCCCGGCCTTAGATATATTCTGGGCACACGCTTTGGGAACGTAAACCGAATATCTCACCGCCAATGGATGGAATGTCACCTCTAGAAAGTGCAGCGTGGATAGTTGCAGGAGACTGGGGCACTCACCCCGTAAAGACTATCGAGTATCGACTGTACACTGCGTCCCGGACGCCTCCGACACTACGGAATGCGCTTGAATCATGAATTCCTGGTGAATTGGCTATTCGTCATTTAGCTATCTAGTCAAGGTGTTGGAATCTCCCTAGTGCGTCTCAAAACTTATCGGTCGTGGCCCTGGGGAGGAATATTTGCTCTGAAGGCGATTGGATTTCTCGTTGGCTCCCCAGTTAGTAAGTAATGACCATTGAATAAAAATGCAACGTATTCATTGATTGACCTTTTTCTGAAAGTTGGGATCTTTCTCGTGATGGGACGGAGCCATACTACTCACAATCCTCTTACATACGTACTCAGACGACGTCATGAGAAGCCCCAGACTGTCTCCATTAGTCTGTGACATTAGACCCACTTATTGTGGGTCCTAAGCCATTGCCATTGCTTATCAGCTTCATTGACGATGATTTGGGACTTGGGAAGATTGTAGTTGAAGGGGAACCGTCTATATTCTGAAGATACTATCACGTCACGGTAGGTTCTACTGGCACACCGGCTAAGACGTTCCTAACCGATTTCTGCTTTCTCGCTGTAGATCGTTACCGAAAACATGCAAAATCACGGTTCACCACTCTCTTGTCAGCGGTCGTGCAAGCATCAGTATCCAGTCCCTCGTCAAGTCCTTGCTCAACCTTCGAAGCCTCTCAGGGGTAATCCATGTCTAGAATGGCTGTTGACCTGGACCCAGTCACAAGGTTTCGTCCACGGATCACATAACTATGCTAGCGTGAGATTATTTCGGTGACGTGGAGCCGTTGAACTGGACTGCTTCCGGCCTAAGATTATCGACGATGCACAAAGTTGTGAGGGGTGCGTCATTGGCACATAAACGGAACCTTGAAATCGCGTCGTTATCAGCACCATCTCACGCGGAGCTATACGTCTGTGATTGGTCCGTGGAGCCCGCTGCGGAGATTTCTGACCTTGTCCGTGAAGATCTGGTGGTGACTCAGGTCTACATCCATACTCGCCGTCAGAAACGCATCAGGACAGCTTATGACGTAGCAGCTTGTCGGCGACATCTCGGTCCCACTTACTATAAGGATGCTGTGAGCGCCGTCAACTTGAGAAGACCGCAAATGTCTCTGAGAGCTCGGCTGCGAGTTGTTCATGGTACCCGTCATTGCAAAGCGCAACTATGCTCATCGCGCCATGGTGCGATAGGATATCAGGGTTGTTTAGGAATGTCAGAGTAGCTGAATTCGTAATAGCAGGGCAGTACCACGAGGCGGAGGAAAATAAAGAGCATGGACCGACGGGTCGAGACTTAAAACTGGAGTGGCGAATAGATACAAATGGGGCCGAAGCCATAGGTATTGAAAACGTGATCGATAATAAATGACGAACAAATATACGTCCAGTTCTACGCGGAAAGGCTCCCAAGAAGGGAATGTGAAAAATTGGTGCCAGTTCCCTTCCGAAGAAGGGAAGGGTTGGGCGGAAGTACAGACGCCACGAGGATGCGAAATCCCCGCGTGAATGACCGTGTAAATGCGTCCATACTCGACTCGACCAAGCTCGTAGCGGTGGGTATGACCCTCAGCGACACTGTCAAAGAGAGTAGATGAGCTAGCGACTCTAGCCAAGCGGACAGAGTGAAGTCACTGAACTGGCGACCTCACTTTGCATTCGATGAGCTTGATTACGAGTAGTTGTCCTCGTGGTCCAGGAGGATCATGCAGGTGTGGCGAGTGGGGACTTCGTCGTCCACCACGATCTTATCAGCGGCCTCAGCTTATGGTGGTCCCCCACTTGAGAAAGGCCAACTGGAAAGCAGCAACCTGCCGAAACACGACATCCACCTAGCTCTTTCAAGGAGGTGGGCACGACCTGTCCTCAAATCGACCTACAGCAGTCCTCTACCGAGGGATGGAGGTCCAGCCCGCACCAGCGATGCGCTCCGGAGTGGGTCACCGGGTTAAGGGTGGACACACTACAAAAGCCCCAAGGACGCCGCATGTCCGCCTGCGAAGCCCGGAGAGAGCCCCGATCCAATCCATCCATTCCTAACAAAGTCGTCAAAACGTTAGTATAACATAAATAGATAGGCGAAGTTGAAGTCGATGGAGAATATGAGTACTTACTTGATGATTTCGTGCTGAGCGATCACCCGTATGAGCAACTGAGGGTGCAGAATATATCAGTCGGGTAGTATCTGAGCGCCGCTGTGACGATCTGAACGTACAAAAAGGAGACAGCGGCATTGCTCTTGAACAAAAGAGCAAATGGATCAGCTGAGTTATAAGCGTGCACGTAAAGGAAAGCGACGCGTACCTTGCGTATCGACCTGGCGTGTGGATGCTTGTTGTTTGTTGCTGAAACGGCGTCAGCTCTAACACACTGAAATGAGGCGTACTTACGGTTGGGGGCCTTCCCTAGCGGTTCAGGACGAATCATGCAGTGGCAAGAGAGAACCTCGGCGTCCACTGCGGTCTTATCAGTTATCCCAATCTCCAGTGGTCTCCCACAGAGGAAGATACGTGACCGCAGTGGCGCGCCGAGCTTCGACGTCCACCTCCCTCTTTCGAGGAGGTCAGCGCGACTTGTCGTCTCGATCGACCTCGAGTGATCCTCCACCGAGGAATCAGAGAGCCAACAAGCGCCATTGACGTGCCCCGTAGTATGCCACCGGATCAAGGTAAGACACTACGAAAGCCCCCAAGAACACTGCGAGACCGCCTTGAGGACCGAGGGGAGAGCTTCAATCCGGTCCGCCCAGTCCTACCGACGTCGTAGCAACATTAGCGTGAAGTCGGCGAGGTAGAGAACAACAGAGCGCTAGAGTACATACTTAATGGCGTGTTTAAGGGTCGAGATGGGTGGTGCTGTTTCCGCGACGATTGGGCGTGTAAGAAAGGGACAAG
The DNA here is from genome assembly GCA_019633535.1 of Tulasnella sp. JGI-2019a. NCBI lineage: Eukaryota > Fungi > Basidiomycota > Agaricomycetes > Cantharellales > Tulasnellaceae > Tulasnella sp. JGI-2019a. The sequence goes on from WSUE01000451.1 coordinate 10,448, forward strand.
GAACATGAAGGTATAGCAAGAAGAAAGCCTCGACGACGACACAGCTTACAATCGCCTCCCAATGGTCCTCCAAAGGGTGGGACGGACTTTCCACGGCGACGCGCTCCGCAGTGTGCCACCGATGTAGCATTGCGAAGGCCCCAACATCGCGTACTCGAGCGAGTCAACTCTATTCGGAGGAATGAACACGAAGGAGCAGCAAAGATAACCCTACAAGTTCGCCGAGGGGAGCTGAACCAGGTGGGGAAGGGACAGGGAATAGCAGTAGAGGGGGATGAGGGAAAGTGGGAAGGGAAGATAGAGAAGGGGAAAGGATCTGCACCACTCGACTGGTTTATATGCAGGCTGAAACCGAGTCACACGCCCGTTGCATCCGCTACAGTCGAATTTGAAAATTATTGGATTTCAAATCCGTCAGACCCAAGCTACCCCGCCGAGATGCGAGGCATTCTCACCGTGATCAGCGCAGATGCGGTCTGACGATGAGAGGCCAGGAACTATCCTGTACGGCTCAGCGTAAGGAACACGCCCAGTGTGTTTGAAGTAGACTTATCGAGTCGAAAGGCTTGTTTGTTATGGCCCAAATCAAATCCATCAGCTTGAAATATTTTTGTTTGTTTTGGACTCGGAAATAGTTTTCACCGGAGCAAGCAAGCGAATGGGCCTGCATCAAACGCTTTAGAATCGAAATGTATGGACCTGGTTCAACCATATAGCGTGTTTTTCTTCGACAACCCAAAATTCCTTAACGCAGTCGATCGGACAAAGTGACACTTATCGAGCAATATTCTGCAAGACGCGATTTCCCTTAGACAGGTTTAGCTAATACGTAAACCTCACAATGCGATCCCTAACGTTGTAGGAGTATATGTATACGACACGCGATGGCGTCATCGTGAGCGCGCATCATGAGACTGCCTTTTCTTCCTTGCTCTGATTGACATGTCACGTCCGGCCCCTCAAGAACGCGGAGCCCCGGATTTGGACTACGTCCATACCGCCTAGATCGCACTCTTCACCTCGAGGCCTAGCACCACCTCGGGTCCACTTACGACAGCATTCACCTACAATCCAGCGTAAACAACCGCGAGTTCTGTGACACCCGAACCCTCAATGCCAAACTTTCAAGACATAATACTATTGGCGCCTAATTGCCTGGCCGCTTCTTGACAACTTGTTCCTTCCTAATGCTGGATATCATCAAATTGAAGTCGCCATATGTGTGTAGCTTTATACCTCGCTTTTCCCCCTTTGAGCTCCATATAGCGCCTGTTTCTAAGAAGAAGGGAAAGCTATGAACAAAATATGAAGGGTTATATCCTATTTTCAGTGGGTCAAGGGAGAGGAGGTTTTATGATGCATGGCTTCAGCACGAGGGCCATGGCACGTACACTTGCTACTAGATGACCCGCCGTCTTTTGGTCACGACAACTTTTTATTGATTATATAGCTGGCTGTGTTTATGCTCTTGGAAAAATAGAAAGGTTGGGCATCGCCATTGGGTGGCTGCACTGTTTAACGCCCGTTTCACGTTTACTTTACTTACTATTGGAGGATGCCCCAGGCGATCTCTGAACGGTTTGGGTGCCATGAAATCCGTCATAAAACACGCTTGTTTTTGGTGTTCACAATAGCGCCCGTCGTCTTGTCTCCGTCCACCCTGGGCTCAATTTCTGTTCGACGTGGGTCCAACCGTACCCTGATCTATCACGCAAAAACGACTCACCATCATGTTGCCTGCCGAAGAATTCTCTGTGTCAAGGTGAGCGCCAATCTGATGACTCAAGAGTATTGATTGCGGTGCAAGGTGCTATGTTTCGCTCGGGATACCCCGGCCACTCCCATACAGCGTGGCCTCCTGCCGGACAAAAGTCGGAATGCATTTCATCCTCCACCCTATCTACCTGATTCTATCACATCCTCTTACTGTGAGTGGCGTATCGCTCCGCATATCCACTGTCTAATAAATTAATATTTATAGCTACAGATCACAGGCTACAGGTGGCCTCAACATCCGCGACTTTTCACGCCCACCGCTACTGCAGACACGCCAATCGATCTGCGTGAGTGGCTAACCGCTGGTGCATGCATGAATGAGCGCTCATCCTTACCGTCAGTTGGCAACCAGTCGGCTGAGTACTGCGACGTCTATCCCGCAAGCTAGTGCATAATCTACCCTTCGCCCCACATCACCGATGGCTTCCCAGGAGCTATGCAGATCAGCAGCGACATATATTATAGGCGCTGCGCAGATCTCCCTCGAACTACTCCAATCGCTGAGCAGCTTAGTTCCTGTTCCATATATGACTGCGGTGGTCGCTGTAGCATGCAAACTTATTCAGATTGCACAGGTGAGCCCTTGAATGTGCGCATGGCGGTGGCGAATTGCTGAGTTGATTTTTTAGACCGTCCAAGATAATGTCAAAGGCGTTGATCTCTTGATCGAGCGTGTGAAGGCGGTGGTTTTGGTGGTTTTGACTTCTTTGAAGGGGAAAGCGGTGCATGACATTCCGAACGACCTGATGCAAAGTATCACGCATTTTAGCAAGTAAGCAGTCTCTCTGAATGGTTCCTATCGGTAATTGGTCTAATGGTATGGGTCACCTAGCGATCTTCTCGCAATCGACAGGGATGTCCGCAGAGTCAAGAACCGGACAGATACTTCGAGTTTTCGCAGCCTGATCAAGGCCATCATCGGATACGGTGACAACGTGGGATTAATTGCAGAGTGCACGTCCAGGCTTGAGTGGGCTATGCGGCACTTCGACGTTGAGAGTCACATACAGGACTCAATCCGTATCGCACAGGTGTTGAAGGAGGTCAAGGGTGTCTCAGATGGCATACGAGACTTGCAGAGAGACGTTGGCACGATCTTGGAGAACATGGACCTGGCGACCAGAATTCCCATCCCATCAGCGGCCATCCCACCGAAGCCAGCACTCTTCTACGGGCGAGAAATTGAGATCGAAGATATTACCCGCCGCGTTGTTTCCGCGTATCCATCGAGATTTGGCATCACTGGGTCAGGCGGAATCGGGAAGACATCACTTGTTTTGGCAGTCCTGGGGCATCCCGCCATCATTCGGCACTTCAATTCCCTTATACATTGGTCTCGTTGCGATGATGCGACCTCACCCCCACTTCTGATTGAAGTTATCGCCAGATCGTTTCGACTAGACCAGCCATCCAACGATCGTCTACAGGACATCAAATCTTTCCTTCATTCAAACACCTCGCGACGTTTGCTCATTCTCGACAACTTCGAGACACCCTGGGACATAGAGGGAAGGCAGTCTGAGGTTACGGACATTCTATGCGCCCTTACGGCATTCCCTCACCTCGCGATCCTCGTCACCATGCGCGGTACTCTCCCCGGCGTCGGTCGCATTAAATGGTCCAAACCAGAGCTTCCTCCCCTTGCAGTCCTTCCAGTCAAGGCAGCCCGGGAACTCTATGTCGAGATCGATCCCAAAGCGGACAGCGATGAAGCTTTGGAGGCGTTGTTAGCAGAGTTGGATCACATGCCTTTGGCTGTGACGCTTATGGCGAAGGTGGGAAGTGAGGGAGGAGAGACTCCGAAAGAGCTACTGAAGAGGTGGAGATTGCGGGGGACCGAAGTCATTCACGAGGAGGGAGGGGATCGATTGACGAGCGTCAACCTCTCGATACAGGTATCGCTGCGAAGCAATATCATGGTGAAGAATCCGGATGCACTTCGGGTGCTCTCCGTCCTCGCAGTGCTACCTGGCGGTATCAGAAACGACATCATCCAAGAACTCGTTCCTGATGTCCCGGATCCTGCGAGGGCACGATGGGTGCTTCTACGAACGTCACTCGTCTACACCAGGACTGAAACGAGCTCTTTCCATGTCCTCTCCCCGATACGCTCATACGTAGCCCACCACCATCCTCCAGTGCCTGAGTTGTGGCGAGGTCTACACAGGTTCTGCTTCACCTATATCGAACAGCACAACCTGACCACCTGGGATTGTGCAGCCACGGCCAGGGCAATCGCAGTCGAAGCAGTGAATCTCGAGGCCATCCTCTCACATGCCTTACGCCACGACCCCTCTGAGGCCGCTATAACAGCGGCCTTGAGACTCACGAACTATCAGCGTATGACAGACGCCACGTCGGGTCCACAGATTGCCATCCTTGCGGTGGCAGCTGCAAAGCGCGTAGGAACGGAACGCCAAGTCGCAGATTGCCTCGAGACTCTCGGCTTATTCACGCCGCCCAGAGCAGCATGGGGATGCGATGGGTGCCTTCGAAGAAGCACTGAAAGCGTTTAAATGGCTTGGGGATTCGACAGCGGCTGTGAATTGCTTGGGGATCATGGGACGAATCGCACACCGTCAGTGTCGGTACGACGATGCTCGTAGCATCCTTGAGGGGTGTCGCGATCAGTACGCAAGGCTCGGGAATATCAGTGGGTCAACGAGATGTGTAGAGGGATTGGCACGTGTTGCCTATGCGCAAGGTCAATACAAAAGATCTCAAAGCACCTTCGAGGAAGCCCTGGAGACGCGCCAGAAGACCGGTTGTACCACCATGTACGCCCTACAAGGCCTGGGGGATGTTGCTTGCATAGAAGGCCGATATCAAGACGCCGAGTGGGCCTACAACCAATCGCGTGAAGAGGCCCTGCGGCTGGGGAGTCGAAGGGGAAGCGCATACGATCTCCTGTGGTTGGGGGTGTTGTACGTCACGCAAGAATTATATGGGAAGGCGCGAGCGGCACTGTTAGAAGCACAGGACGAATTCCATCAGCTCCGGGACTCCAATGGGATCGCTGAGTGTTTAAAATGGTTGGGGAATGTCGACTGGAAGGAGGGTCGGATCACTGATGGTCGGTGCAAGCTGAAGGAGGCTGTCGAAAAATTTCAGCACCTAGGACAGGATGGAGATGTCGCTGAATGTAGACAGGGACTGGGTGAAGCCAGCGCTGCGGAACGGCGGTATGAGGAAGGGCGGAATCAAGTCCGGAACGCGCTAGGAACGTTCCAGCGTCTGAATACTCCCAGGGGAATCGCCAACTGCTTGACTATCCTTGGAGAGATCTCAGTAAAGCAAGGTCGTCTGGAGAAGGCGAGGTCTGACTTGGAAGCGGCCTACGCATCATACGAGGAGATGGGAGTTAAGGACTGGTGGCACGCGAGATGTCTCAAAAACCTCGTCTTGGCGCTTGTTTGACCGCTACGGACATGTTCTCACTCATGTATATGGTTTGTATGGCGGGACTGGCTGTATTTTTGGTCCTCCTATCTGTATCCAAATACCCACATGCATCTCGCCCAATGCCTTGGTATGCTTCTGCAAACCGTAACCGTTCTCCGGAAGGCACCGGTACACCTTGCCCTCGTCGGTGTAGCTTGTGTGCCACCTAGCTCAGGATTGTTGTTACGGAGGGGCAGTATTTGTTATCGGTCGGCTTCGGATGCAAACAAGCAAGAACACGAGAGTACTAGTTTCAGGTGCTGTTATTTTCCCCAAGGTAGCGTCGCCGTGAGGTACATCTACAAGCGATCATGACGGTAGCCTTCCAAGACGCCTGCTTCAGGCGATTGCTAGAGCGGGGTTTCCCGTTCGTTCCTCCTTTCCCACGTTTCGCACTTGTCGTCTTTTGAATCTGCGGCGCTTCCCAACGCAGGCTCCTTCTTCTTGTTTTCTTGGCAGATCCGAGCCTGTCAGGACTGTCGACCTGGATCCCTGCATGAGATTATATTTTGCTTGTGACGAAGCGCCGCACGATTCAAGCTGTTGACTCAGACATGGAAGAATGCGATTGTCCACTCTTGCTAGAAACAAACCGGCGTATAGGTATGAACAACCTACAAGACCCTACCGCTCAGTCGAGGTCTTACAATCTACTGCTCTTGTCATTGACGCTCGTTTTGACCCACGCCTCCGTATTCTAATGTTGGATCTTCGCTTCCAAGTCTCGACCGCTAGTCATGATTGGCTCACATAATCAGTCACATTATTCCCGAATCAGTGCGCATTACCACCGTCGACAACTAAAAAGCTTCACATACTATCGGATTCGTTGATGCCGTTGGTCATGATCCTGGACCACTCACGGTGACATGTCATCCGAAACAGACCGTTCGATTACCGACACTTTTCTCATACTTGACCGGTCCCCGATCAAGGGTCCTAGATCTTCAACTCTGCTTGAATGGGCTGCCTTGGCTCTCCATATAAAACTGGGTACCTTCCACTGGATGAAAACTCCCCGTCGACGACACGCATCGTAGATCTAAAACTCCAACTTGCTACTCAAAATCAATCACTATTGGCCACCCATGTCCGTACAAGAGCAACATAGCTTCCCCTGCTCCAGTCGATACAGGCAGGACCATCGTCGCCTTCTTCGACATCTTCTCGTAAGTGCACGAAGAAGTTTTACTCCTTGTCCCTAATCAAGTTGACGCTCTCAAACATCCCCTATAGTTTCACCCCTCAAGTGATCCAAGGAGTGGATATATTGTCCAAAAGCACCAACAGCCTCATCGTCATGCCCGATTTCTTTCGAGGAGTGACGTTGGATCGTGGACTCATCCCACCCAAGAACGCTGAAGACTACCAAAAGATAACTGACTTTCTCGAGACGACTGCAAACGTGAAGGAGAAGTATCCAGATATCGCCCTTGTTGTGGACGCTCTTCACAAGGACGGGAGGACGAAGCTGAGTGCTGTGGGGTATTGCTGGGGTGAGAGCCTATAGGCATATCATTATCTCTACACTCACATCGCTTCCTGGCCTAGGTAGTAAAATGGTTACTTTGGCTGGAGCAACGAATGCCTTTGAAGCTGTCGCCTCAATCCATCCATGTAAGAAACCCGCCAAGCGCCTCACTGACCATGGGATTCTTCTTTTAATGCTCTCCTTCTGTTGTCGTTACCAGCGTACCTTACTGTCGACGACGCCAAGGACTTCAAGGTGCCCATCTCGCTTTACCTCTCAAAAGACGAAAGCGACGAGGAGGTGAGACTATCACCAAGCATGGTCGTACATATTTGGTGACAAAGCGTCCCGCCTTCTGTTCTCCACAGTCTCGCTAAGCTGTCATCATAGTGTTCAAGAATGAGGTAGTACGATCATAAGTGATGGGAAGAAGAAGCTGGTCCGCTTCAGGCTCGGGAACTGCGAGACTGAAGCGTATGGACCAGAACTTCGAGCACGAGTCTCGTTTGGGATCGGGACCCATGAGGCAAGGTGCTGGGGGATGGTGGTGGGTAGAAAAGAAAAAGAGACACGGCAATGATATGCCGACGATGCTGCAGTGAGAGGATGATGGGCTAAGTTCTAAGGCGCGGCGAGTATCTGCAAGACTCCGTCG
>WSUE01000452.1:0-17717 GCA_019633535.1 Tulasnella sp. JGI-2019a
CCATTGAAGGAAACTTCTCTTAGGAGATCTAAGTGGTTTGCAAGTCTAAGCTCAGTCAGCATGGTGGAAGGATCAGTCAGCCTTAGGAGGATGTTAGGAGAATGTTCTGGAAGTTTCCTTTGAATTTAGTATATAAAGAGCAAGGGGAATGCTGTAGGATTCCCCATTGCAAACACCTGTTTGTAAGCTAGCACCTTCAATTTCATTCTCTCTTACCCACTTTCACAAAAGCAGTCTATAGCCATCAGTGAGTACCCCTGGTTGGCATCCTCAGCACAGTCATGCATATCAGAGTCTAGCAGGAAGCTGACTCTTCACATTTTGCAAAGTGGTTTTCTGAAAGTACTTTTTGTACCAGTTCTGGTCTGTCATCTGGGTAGTGATCTGGTCTTCTTGATAATGCATCTGACCTTGCTGCTTCTCTTCCTGATTGATGTTCAATGATAAAGTCAAACCCTGCTAAGAATTCCACCCAGCAGACTTGTCTTAGGGTTAATGTTTTTGTTGTTCTGAAGATTTCTAGGTTCTTATGATCTGATTTTACTATGACTGTGTGGTTTGCTCCTTCTAGATAATGTCTCCATTGTTGAAATGTTCTGATGATTGATAGCAGTTCCCTGTCATGTATATCATAGTTGCATTCTGCTGGTTGTAGTGATTTCAAAAAAAAAGCTACTGGTCTTCATTTCCCTTCATCATCTAGTTAGGCTAGTTCTCCTACTGCATATCCTGATGAGTCACATTCTACAAAGAATTGTTTGCTTGGGTCTGGTTGTAGGAGGACTGTTCCTAGTTCAAATTCTTCCTTAAGTTTGTCAAAGGCTTCTTGGTGTATGGGAGTCCAGTCCCATTTTACTCCTTTCTTTGTTAGATTATATAGTGGGCATCCTATTTGTGAGAATTCTCTAATGAATCTCCTGTAGAAGTTGCAGAATCCTAGGAATGCTTGAAGCTGTTTTATTGATTTGGGTGCAGGCCATTCCTTGATGGCATCTGTTTTTCTGGGGTCCATTTCCATGCCTCCTTCAAATACTATGAGTCCAAGGAATTCTACTTTTGGGACCTTGAATTTGCATTTTCCTGGTTTTACAAATAGTTTGTGTTCCCTAAGTCTTTTCAAAACTTCTAGGGTTAGTCTTGTCAGTTCTTCTGTATCTGCCCATATTAGTATATCATCAAGATATATAAGGACTCCTTCATCCAACATGTTGTGGAATATGTTGTTCATCATTCTTTGAAAGACTGCAGGTGCATTGCATAGCCCTAAAGGCATCACTGTGTATTCATATTGTCCATATCTTGTTGAGAATGCTGTTTTCCATTTCTCTCCTTTTTTGATTCTGACTAGATGATATCCATATCTAAGATCCATTTTTGTGAATAGTTTTGCTTTTTTGAGTCTGTCAGTGAGATTTCCAATCAACAGAATGGGGTATCTGTTTTTACCATTATGTTGTTGAGGTATCTGTAATTGACTACCAGTCAAATGTTAGTTTGCTTCCCTTGATCATCTTTTTTCTTAATGAAAAATGTTGAAGTGCTAAGTGGTGAGTTGGATTTCCTAATGAATCCTTTGGCTACATGATCATCTAGCCATTCTTTCTGTGCTTCTGCTTCTCTTTCTCCTAGGTGGTATAGGGTACCTTTTCTACTGTGTGATTTTCCTTCTATGAGTTTGATTTCTGCATCCCATTCTCTGTGAGGTGGTAATGTTCTGGCTTCTTCTTCACTGAATACATCCAGGTATTCATGAAGTTCCTTTGGTATTTCGTTTCTTAGGTTATCATCTGTTCCTTCTAGTGTTACTTCATCTGGTGATAGTAGGATTTCCTCAGTTATCCAGCCAATGGCTGGGTTACAAGTTTTTAGCCAAGGTAATTGTAGGACTATATCATAGTGTGAGAGGTTAGTAACTTCAAAGATTAGGTTCTGCATTATGTCTCCAACTTGAATTCTAGCATATACTTTGTGGGAAATTGGTTCAGCCTGTGAACCATCAAATAAAGTTAGTTGAATTTCTCTATCTTTTTTTGTTTGGTTTAAGCCAAGTTTGTTAGCAAATGCTTCATCTATAAATATGCCAGTTGCTCCTGAATCTATCATTGCTTGCATAGGAATTTTTTTTGTATTTTGTGCTATGAGTCCATCAATGAATAAATGTTGTTTCCATTTGTGGCTATTTGGGTCTAGCACACCTAGGTGAAGGGCCACTTCATCTCCTAGGTTTTGGAGTTTTCCTGCCTCCAATTATTTGATGCATCTGCTGCTGATTCTCTATAGGTTAGTCTTGCTGGGTTCCAGGTTGCTGAGATATTTTCTTCATCATCATTAAATGGTTCATTTATAAGATATCTTCCTCCCTCAGAGGAAGTTGTGTTTCCATTCCTATTATATGGTCCAGGATTTTTGTTTTGATTATTAGGAGGTTGCTGGTTGCTATTCCTTCCTCCTGGTGGGTTTCTTGGATGCTTGATAGGATCATTTTGGCAATGTCCCATCTCTCCACACTTAAAGCATCTGTTCTCCTGAAGATACTGCTGGTGCTTCTCAGGACTGAGATTGTTTGTAGCATCCAATCTAGGAAAACTATTTCTTTGGCCACTGCCCATACCCTGTCATTGTCCAGACTGAAATCCTCCTCTGTTAGAGAATCCACCCTGTGGGTTACTGAACCCTGAATTTCATCCAGCAAAATTCTGTCTATAGCTGTTTTGTTCTGTCTGCTGATGTTCAAGTTGTTCCCCCATGTTGATAACCCAGTTGAACCAGTTGTTGACTGAGGTTGGTTGGTTTGTGTTAACTGTGATAGCATATTTGAGCCAGTTGGGGAGTTTCTTGGTGAATTCATCCTTTCTGGCCTGGTCATTCCAGCCTGTTCTATATGCAAGTTCCTTAAACTTCCCAGCAAATGTGATGATTGATCTGTTATCACTGTATCTAATGTGCTGAATCACATGTTGTGCCTCCTTCTGGCCATCCTGGGAGTCCCAGTGGGACTTGAACTGGTCAACCCACTTGTCCCAGCTGGTGAGGGCATCTCTGAGGTGTTTTGTCTCTGGTCCTGTGGTTGGGGAGGTAATCTCATTGGTGTATAGGTTTGCCCAAGGGAACACCACTTCTATGCAAAGTGCAAGTGAGAAGTAGACCCTTTCTTGTTCTTCCACTGCTGTTCTGTTAGTGATTTTTCCATACATGTTGTTGTAGTGGATGAAGTAGAGTGTGAGGCTTGTGATGAATTCCCTTGATCTGAAAGATCCATTGGCATCAGCCTGCCCTGTGAATTTGTCAGGCTCTGACCATTTGGCCTTCTTGCTTGATTGTCCTGCTGACATTTCTGGTCCTGTTCCTGGAGGTGGTGGTGGTGGTGCTGTTGGTTGTTGCTGTTGGCCACCTGCAGCTGTTTGTTGTGGTGGAGGAGGAGGTGGGGGTGGTGGTCCTGTTGGTTGGGTACTTCCTGAGCTTTGCCCTTGTCCAGAGGTGCTTGATCCAGCTTGAGGAGCAGGTGAGCTTGATTTTTTGATTGGTTTTACTGGGACTGTAGGAACAACAACTGGTGTTGATACTGTTGGCTTTGAGTCATCTGTCTTTTCTTCTTGTTTCTGTAATTCAATTACAGATATTCTTGGTGAATTTATTTGTGAAGATCTTCCTGATCTTGATGATGCTCTAAGGTTTCTTATGACAAATTCAACTGCTTTCTGGGTTGATAGACTTTTTAGGTATACATCTGGTTTGACTTTATAGTTGTTTTCTGTTGTTTTGTAGTATATATGGATGGGGTATTTTTCTGATCTGTAGTAGGCTTGGAACTTTGTGAGCAAATTTTCCCAAATGGGATAAACATGGTGTTCTTGGGAGTCATCATTTTCAAAGTTGCAATACTTTGTATATTCCTTAAACTCTTTTTTATCTATGAGGTTTGTTGAAATCCAATGCTCTCTTCCAAGGCACTTAGGACTTGATTCTTCTGAATCCATTATTAATTTCGACTTGGTATGTTTCAACCAATTTCTTTTCTCCTGGTGAAAAATTTATGAATGTTAGTGCACATCTGAGTTTGGTCTTGGTTGATGTTGTGCTGATAGGAAGTCTTTGTTTGAGTTTGTTGGTAAGTCTAATTCTGTAGACTCTTATTGTTGCTTGTTGGTATGCAGGGCATGCACTTGTTGAAGCTGTTGTGAGATGTATTTGAGTGACCAGCACAAAAATAGAGATGACAGGCTTGTTTGAGAGGGGGGGGATGGGGTAGTGAAACCTTTTCCAGGGAAAAGGGGTGGGCTTGGGAGTGGGAGGAGAGGGATAGAGAAAGAAAAGAAAAAGAAGACAAGGAAGAGTAGAAATTTTTTTACAGCACATGCAATAGCTGTTTATGGACTACAAATTCCAAATGAAGGGCAGGGCAAACCTTTGATGATGAGTGAAGTGCTCTGAGTTCCCTACTTCTTCAACAAATCCCCACAACAATAGACACCTCTTTGAGAACAAGTGATCACAGACCTTCTGCCTGACTAGAACCCCTCTGTGCACAAGGATGACCTCCTCAATGAGAGCAAGATTGGTTCTATAAAAAAACCACTTGAACTCAAACACATGGTGGATGGCACCAAGGTCTTGCAAGGTGGTGCAACAGATGTTGTCCTTGTTGTTTAAGCATTCAGAAATGATAGGGCTGTTTTGTTGAAGGAACCAGTCCTTTTGTCTGATGAAGTATCAAAGGTTGTTGTGGATGATGCCAATTTCAATGTTGTGAGCTGCTGGATTCTGTGTATGACTGGTAAAAGTCTGTGAAGTTGCTGAAGATGTAGGCACAGCCATTTTTCATGGGAATGTGATCATTGTCAATCAACCAGTTGACAGCCTTGTTCTTAGTTATGAGGGGTTTGAACCAGTTGTTGGAAATGTGGGTGCCAGTCTCATGGTTGATGTAAGCACCAGATGGGTTGAGGTGAAGGATGTCTGGTAAGTTCATGCAAGGTGTGTAAGTGCAATGTTTCTCTCCTGCATTGTTGGTGACATAAAAGCACTCACTGGGGTGTGAGTTGTCTCAAGGGGAATCCACATCAGTTGGTCTGGACATGAGATGGAGTTTCCCACATTTCTTCTTGATTTCCCCAGATGGCTTTAGTGAGTTGGTAGACCCAGTTGAGGGTTCTGGGTTTTAGTGAGGTAGGAGTGGTATAGCAGTCCAGGTTGAAAGGGGTAAGGTTGTGTTCAATAAGGTTGAGTTTTTCAAGAGTGGTTGGTATATTGATGGACTTACCTGAAGATTCAGATGGGGTGGGGGTGTTTGGCCAGGTATGGATCTCATTGATAGCTTCACTGAGGTGTTTGTCTTCAGTTTTTTGATGCTTGGTGAATGGTGCCCCATTATCCTCAGTATTGGTGTCATAAAGACCTTCTTTGATGTTGTCAACAATGCTGATGTTGATCATTGATCATTTACCCTTAGGCCTGCTAGGGTTGGTGAGGAGAGTGGGGGAGGTGGGGCAGCTTCCACTGTGAAGGATCTGGTCCTGGCTGCAGGTGTTGAGGGCAGGGGAGGAGAGCTGATGGGACTGGGTTGAAGTGAGCACTAAGAGATTCCACCCTGATGTCAGTTCACAATGATCTAGATGGTTATAAGAAAGGTGCTCAGGTCAACTGAGTCCTACTCACTGTTTGATGATGATGTTGGAGGTTTGAGAGTGGTGTGCAAGATGGTTATGAGAGTAAGAGAGATGTATTCACTGTGTAGTGAAAAGAGGGTGGAATGGAGAACTGAGACCAGCTCAGGTCCCCCTCCTTATATACCTTAAGGACCTGCAGTTATTCCCAGGCTGCAGTTGCTGCTTCTATAACTGCAGCTTCTACTTCTACTGTGGTTGCTAGCTGCAGCTTCTGCTGTGAACTGTGGTTGCCACTTCTATCTAAGAATAACTACTATGGCTTCTGGCTGATTCATGCAATGAGTCAGTCTGGCCTCCAGTTACTAAATATAAGTGCTGTGTGTTGCAGATCTAATAATAGCTACTGCAGGCTGCAGATGATGTCACCAACTGATGTCATCACTAATTCCTAGAATGTTAAGTCTGTTAAGTCTAGTAACTCTGATGTTGCCAGTTCCTGGGTCAGGTTCCTGCTGTTGCCAGTTCCTGAGTTAGGTCCCCATTAATGGAGACCTTGATAAGATCACATGTAAAGCTGAAATGAGAGGTTGTCAGCAACTAACCATGACAGACCCTCTGCCAGTTGGCAGGTCCATAGGTCCTGATCCATCCTCTCCTCCTGCAGGTGCTGCTGGCACTGGTGCAAATGTTCTCATTGATGGGTTGCATGGTGGTAGGGGCTTCCAGCCTGAGTTCTTTTTCTCCTGGTTACATTGGTAGTAGCAGTTGTCAATGTGTACCATGGGTGTAATCATGTCATCCATTGACATGGGCTCTGCATACAAGACCATATTGTCTTTGACATGGTCCTTAAGCCCAGAGTAGTAGGTCTTCATCAGCTGCAGTTGCTCTGTCCACCCAAGGATTACTACCAGCTCCCTAAACTCCAATGCATATTCCACTGCCAACCCTTTCTGCTTGAGCACCATCAGTTTGTTGGCTGCCATTCTTTTCTTATCCAGGTTGTAAAACACCTGCTTGAATTCATGTTCAAACTCAGTCCAGCTGGTTGATCTGAGGGATGGGGGAGTGGAGGGCATGAGGACCTCTTGCAAAATGGGCTGGACCCACTTGGCTGCCCTGTCCATCATCTTGAGTAGTGCTCACTGGATTTTGCACTTGTCACTGGGGAAGTTGTTTGGCTGCAGCCTGAAGTAGAGTGTCGAGTTTTGCAGGAATGTGGGCACTGCTGGCCCTCAATCACCTTTGAATGTGTCTGGGCTGTCTGCTTTCAGATCTCCTTTTGCCACTGCTTGAGTTGTTGTGGGGCTAAGTTAATGATGGGTGCCACTGCATGTACAACAGGGGGTGGTATGTTCTGCATGTTGCCCCAGAGTTGCTGGATAAGGTTGTTTTGATTATTGATCATAGCTTGCTGCTGCTGCATCTGCTGCTGCATCTGCCTCATCATTTGTACTAGGAGTACTGGTCCTGCTTGTTCAACATTGATTGGTTCAGGTTCTGGTTGGTGTTGGATTTGTTCAGGTTTGTTATCAAATAGGTGTTCTATTCCTGACATTTTTCTAAATCTTTTTAGAGCAAGTTACACAGTTGACTTTGCCTAATGTCACAACCTAGCTCCTAGTTGTGTCCTGTAGCACAGCAGGGGATGTTGTAAGTTGCTCTTCATCTGGCTTCTATCAACCACAGGGTGGTTGTTGTGACTTTGTTTAGGGAATACTCAGAGCACATGTACTAAGAGTTCTGAGAGTAAAGGGAATGAAAGATACAAGAGACAAAGTGAGGAACAATCCTCCTCACTTTGCTACTACTTAAACAAATCTACAAGCATGACACTTATCCTACAGTAAGTGCGACACATATCACTAAGCCAGAGAACAATCTCAGTAAGCAACATAGAATGGAATAGAATAGAACCGTGAGGCCACATGTCCCCAGGACACACCAGCACTACCCTCTGAGTCACTACTCATGCCTCCCCAGGCACCTATTCACATCTCTGGTCTGCTCTGTAAGTCACTTCCTCAATGGTTGTGACACTGGCAGCCAAGGAAGGTTTTGTAGGTTCTAGTACAACTCCTGTTGTTAATGATTGCCCTGTCATTTTGCCCATTGTCAACCATCCATTGTGGAACCCTTTGTTGTCAATGCCCACCTGCTACTGCTGGCTACTCAGCATGAAGGATCATTGTTATGCATGGCTAAGCATGAAGACCTTGACCTTGGTGACAGTCCAGCCTCTCCAACAGTAGTTTTCCAGACCCACAACCAAATGCACTTTAACTGTAGTCAGAGCAACTCATGGTTCAACATGCTCAAGTCTGAACAGCAGGTTGGTATTGCACTAAATACAATTGCAGAATGATATCTATTTATTGATCTGATCTTTGCTTGCTGAAATTACACTAGCTGTTTCAAAATCATTTGTACCAGTATTGAATCCACAACTACCTTCATGTAGTATCAGGGACTGTAACCTTTGAGGGGTATTTCCTCTTTCCTACAGGGGTATCTCCATTATCCCCCAGGTGCATACCTAGGGATTGCCAGACAGGTGGTGATAAAAATGATGGTTGCCCAGATTCACTACCCATAGGATTTCCCCCTGTTCTAGGGTTCACCATGTGAGTTTCTATTCTACCATCAACACTACCCTGCTGCTGCCTTGGCTGCTGGAAGTTCTGTGGTGCCTGGGGTGGTGGTTGCTGCTCCTCTCACTGCTTTCACTTCTCCTGTGATGGGGGTTGCAGCACCAGGCATGGTGGAGGTAGGGGTTGTTCCTATAA
The DNA here is from genome assembly GCA_019633535.1 of Tulasnella sp. JGI-2019a. Lineage (NCBI taxonomy): Eukaryota > Fungi > Basidiomycota > Agaricomycetes > Cantharellales > Tulasnellaceae > Tulasnella sp. JGI-2019a. The sequence goes on from WSUE01000452.1 coordinate 8,393, forward strand.
TTCAGTGTTGAGCTGCCTTATAGGATGCCATGGTAACAGAGTACATGATGATGTGATCATATTAAAGTCTGCATCTGTGCTGTATAGGCTTACAACAGATGAATACAAGGAGTGTGAGAAAACAGGTACAAGATGAGTAGAGGAAAGATAATCCAATTGTGAGGACAATAATTATGGTGAAGTTTGTTTTTGCTCAGGTGGCAGGTGAAAGAGTTAGGAGAGCTGAGAGGGGGTGTGGGTGCATGGGGGGTGATGGGGATGGTGGGATAGGAAGGGAGCAGGAGTAGGAAAAGTGGGAGGCATAGGTGGGAAGGAGTGTATGGAAGGAGAGTGTGTAGGAGGCTGCATGAGGTGCTGGAAGGAGTGACAAGTAGGGATGGCCCAAGTGTGGTGTGAGGCCCAATTAGAGGAAAATACAGTAAGAGAGAGGAGGGGGAATAGGGTGACATAGAGGAGAGAGAACATAATGAGAAAAGATAAATGGAACAGATAAGACAACAAAGCAATAAGAAAAGGGATGTGGGAGGAGGGGGAAAGTGCTGTGGGAGTTCCAGGAGGGGGCATGGCCTGGTGATTCTATGTTGCTGGTGGTGTAGGGGGGCCTCTGTGTGGTGCATGTGGGATGGAAAGAGTGTTCTGTGGGAAGCAGCATGTGGCTTTGATATAGATGATGACATGTGGCATCTCATGATGCAGTGCCTCTGCACACAGAGAGGCCACCATCTGTCTCCATTGCATGCAGTACCTACAGCACATGGTGAGGAAATGAGTGACCATCTCCCTTTCTTGACAGAGGGCACAAAGTGGCAAGTTGATGATGGTGAACCTGTTAAGATAGTTAGCTAACATGATGTGTCCTGATTGCAGCTGGACCATGATGCTGCATGAGCTGCATGGGAGGGAGGTGAGCATATTGAAGGTTTGCATTGATGTCCATCTGCTGCAGATGAGGCAGTGGCACTCTCCTGTGTTGGAGGGTTCGGGAGGGATAGTGAAGTGGGCATTGATTTGGGTGTGAATGGCAGATAGGGATGCCAGGTAGATGACTGGGTTGTCTGGTCATAATAGGGTGGCAGCTTTGGCACAGCTGTCAACATACTCATTCACCTCCACTCTGCTGTGGCCTGGGACCCATCACACTTCGATCCTGAGGTTTGGGTGTCATCTCTGCAGAGCCTGCAGTTGTTCTTGAACCATGACCATCAGGTGCTGGGCAGATTTGGTGCAGGGGCACCAGCCTGCATTGCAGGCTGCTGCTTGGTTGCTGAGGTGTATGATGCAGGTGTTTGCAGTATCTGGGAGTTGGTTAGCTAGCTTGATTGTGAGTAGAATACCTACCAGTTTGGCTTTGTATACCATGTGTATGTTTGGGGCTCCTAGGTGTAAAGTCAGTTCTCACTGGACTTTATCTAATGAATGGGAAGTGAAGTGATGTGTCTTTCAGGCCTACTGACTCTTTGGAAAGGGCTTTGGCTTAAGGGGCTGGGAGAGATACTAAGAGAACTGGGATACTGGAAAGCAAATTGATTGTGATGGGGAATCTGAACAAGTCCCCATACCTACTTATATACATCTGAGAGCACAGCCTCACTGTACTACCTTGAGGAGTATCTGTCTAGTCTATATCATGTGCAGCCTTGCTTCTAATGGTCCTCCTTTGCTATTGCCCAATGGCAATGCTTAGACCTTGCCTCCTAAAGCTGCATGAGCTTCCATGACTGAGTAGACCAAAGTCCTCAGTATCCTGGATATCTTTGAGGCATTCCTATAGGCTAGTTGTTGGAACTCCTTTGCAAATGTTTACCTCCTGGGGCAGCATATTCTCCTAAGGCTGCATGCAGGTTCTTTCTCAGACTTCTCAGGCTCTCTGAATGTTTGCCTATGCTTAGGCAATGCTTCTGTTTACTAGCCAACTCCTAGCCTGAAGTGATGACTGATTTCCAAGCTGTCTAACTCTTAGGAGAGCACTTCCTGAAGCACAGGAACTGGATTTGCCTGCTGGGCAAAATCTGTGATGCATGTGTCAAACTTGAACATGACTGTGGGGATCAGCAACTTGAGTCCTGCATGCATAGAACTTGAACATAGATATGGCAAATGGCAACTTTGACTTAGAGACTTGAACATGTGCATTGAGCATGGGCACTTAATGTAGATTGAGGGTGCTAAAGGTAAACCTGGATGATGGAGGCAACCCTTATGACACTAGGTATTGGAGCTCCTCCCTGTTGTGTGCTGGGTCATAGGCAGCAGCACTGATGCTGTTGTCCGTTTGTGAGCTGTTCCTGTAGATGTGGAACCTAGTGTGGATCTGTGAGGCACATAGGTGGTTGTGTGTCTCAATGGTTGATTCACAGTCTGGTGCAATGAATATCATAGTGGGGGACTTCCACCATGGTGGGTAGGTAAATGGGTGGATGACTTTGAGGCTTCTAGGGAAGGAGAATGAGGAATCTAAGTGGAAGATGTGATGAAGTGATGAGCAGTGAGCTTTGACTCCCCTTGCCAATGCCCAACAGGCCAGGGGACCTGCCAGGTTCAAATTGGGTAATGCTAGAAGGTGCATGGCTGCATGTGAGACCTTGTGATCAAGTTGAATGGATGGAGGGACCAGGTTACTGTCAAATTGGAGGGCAGATACAGGTGTGGTGCAGAATGCACTCAGTGCAATGCACTGTGTGAGGCAGTGTACCTTGTTAAGCTTGTTTATGGTCTTGGAGTTTGCTTTGCTGAAGTTGTGCCATATGACAGCCCCATAGTCTGATCTGGTCATGACTACCATGTTGTAGAGCTGGATAAAATGGCAAAGGGGCATGTGATATGTGGTGCAGGCTAGAGAAGTCAGAGCCATCAGCATGCCATGTCCTTTGGAGGCAGCATGTGCACCCTGCTTGTGCCAGCAAAGCTCCTCATCAATGGCAATGCCTAAGTAGACCATGTGTTTGGAGGGGGAAATGAGGTCCTGACCAAATTGGAACAGGGTGTCATCTCTCTTGCTGCAGTTGCAGGTGAAGATCATGAACTTTGTGTTGTGGAGATCAAGGGTAGAGCCTGAGTGGTGTGACCAGAGCAACATGATGGGGACTGCCCTGGAGATGGCATTGTGTGCTTCCTCTGCTGCAGAGCCTTTGCCTGAGATTTAAATGTCATTGGAATAACCTAGTGTGTTGAGTTGGACAGTGATGGTGGGATTTCTGGCCAGGTCAACCAGTGGCAAGTTGCAGAAGAGGTAGAGGAGACCAGATGGTGGGGAGCCTTGTGGGATGTCGTCAGAGGTCGAAATCAGATCTGTTGAGTAGTCATTGCACTTTAGTGAGGTGCTGCAGCCTGTGAGGAAGGACTCAATGAGATGGGTTAGTTGATCAGGGATGTGGTGCATCTGCATGTTGTTGATCAGCCATCATTTAGATACTGTCATGAAGGCTCTCTTGACATCTAGAAAAAGGGCTGCTACTACCTTCTTTGCATGCCAGGCATTCTTGACTTGTTCTGTAAAAGTGATGAGTGCATTGTCAGTGGAACAGTTGGGCCTACACCCTATGTGGCTGTTGGGGAGCAGGTTATGAGTTTCAACCAAGTAGGAAAGGCAATGTGCAAGGACCACATCAAAGAGCTTTTGTCATGAGTGGGTGAGGGACCACAGGACTACACCCTCAGTGTTCAAGGTAGAGAGGTGCACACAGCACACAGAATGGTTTTGGCAGAGAGTATAAGAGTTGTATAAGATGGGAACTGGTAGTTAGAGGGAATACAAGACATTGCATGAGGAATAAGTCCTCCTGCTACTATCATTTATATACAAGGGAGACATGAGGCATAGAGTCTAGGCATTACACATGAGGCAGATCACAGGATGAATCACAAGATACAACATGAGGATGAAGTGCAGTCAGAGTCCAAGAGGCAGAGTCTAGAACCAAACATGAGGTGAGCCTTCTCGACTTCAGCCCTTTGCCAATTCCCACAGTTAGTTTCACACTTGGATTCTGTCAAGTTGTGACAGTTGCCCCCTCTAAGGCTGACAAGACTGAGAATGTAATGAAGGGCAATTCAGCCATTGTGGATGAGGAGCATCTGGGTATTGCTGGTGGAAGGCTTTGACAACCTCACTGGTGTTGGTCATGTCTTCCAAGTAATTCCAAGAGTTTTCAGACATGTCATACCCCTGCCATTTGACCAAGTATTGGAAGTGAGTTCAATGCCATCATGAGTCAAGGATATCCTCCACCACATATTCTTCTTCTCCATCCTTTGTTACTACAGGTGGTGGTGGTTTGTGCCAACATCCTTTAATGGGATCAGGCTTCACAGGAGACAGTCACAAGATGTGGAAGACAGGGTGGATCTTCATGGTGGTTGGGAGACAGAGTTGGTAGGCAAGTTTTCCAATCTTCTCGATGACTTCAAACAGCCCCAGGTGACAATGCTCGAGTTTTTGTGACAGTCAGTTGGTGACAATCATAGGGGTGTGAGTGATCAGGTTAATGTGACTTAGCCATACTCAGTCACCAACATCATACTCTGGTATGCTCCAGGTGTGTTTGTCATAGAATCTTTTATGTCTCTCTGTTGCCATCTCCAATGATGCCTTTGCTTCAGCCCTGATTTCTCGAATCTTTTGTGCCATTTCTTTGGCATTCAGGACCTTCAACTTGTTGAGTTCCTTGGGAGAGATGGATGGGTGACTCACATTATCAACATAGAATGGGCTGAACCCTGTAGAGGTGTGTGGTGTGTTGTTATACTGGAACTCAGTGAGGGACAGCCACTCATCCCAGTCTGTTTGTCAATGTGAGACATACATCTGAAGGTATTGTTCCAACAGTGAGTTAACTCATTTGGTCTGTCCATCAGTCTGGGGGTGATAGGCAGTGGAGAAATTGGGCTTGACTCCAATGGAGGTGTAGAGTTGCCACATGAATGCCAAGTTGAATGTCAACCCCCTATCTGAGACTGTGCACAGCAGTGTGCTGTGATGTTTCCAGACATTATCAAGGAATAGTTTGGCTGTCTGTTTCACAGTGATGTTTTCATTTGTTGTGATGAAGTGAGCACATTTGGTGAAGTGATCTACTACAACCAAGATGGTGTTGCAGCCTGACTTGGAAGTGGGTAGCTTGATGATTAGGTTGTAAGAGATGTCCATCCATCATCCTTCTGGCATTTGTAGCAGTTGTAGTGGTCCTGCCAGCTGTCTACGGATCGTCTTCATCCTTAGACAGGTGTCACAGTGGTTGACATAGGAGTGAATGTACTTTGTCATTGAGGGCCACCAATAGTCCCTCAAGACCATTTCTAATATTCTTGCTCTCCCAGGATGTCCTGCTGTAATCACATCATGCCTTGACTCCACTATATCATGTTTGATTTCTTCATCATCTGGTACATATACCATTCCTCTGTAGGTTAGGATTCCTCCTATCAGGTCGTACTCTTTGAATTTCTCTTTCACAGTGGCTGGTGCATTCTCAGGCATGTGGTGGAAGAAGGCCAGGACAGCAGCCATTGTCTGGTCCTTGAGTAGGGCTTGACAGATCCGAGTGGTGATGTCGACATCTGAGAATTGGGTGGCTGCAATATGTAGGAAATGTGACAAGTCAAGGATGTGTTTAAAGGTTTCTACCCCCCCTTGTGGTTGATGGTCTGGCCTTCAACTGAGTGGGTCCGGACATGCTTTGATCCCAGGTCTATAGACAATCTTGAAATCCAACCTGGCTAGGAACAGGCTCCATCTGGCTTGCCTTTGTGATGGTTCCTTTGTCATCAGGAATGTTTCTAGGTTTGCATGATCTGTGATGACTATTGTTACTCCCACTGCACCCTCCAAGTATTGTTGCCATTCCCTGAATGCTTTGTAGATAGCCAACAGCTCGAGATCATAGATGTTGTAGTTTCTTTCTGCTGGGGACAATGATTTTGACAAATACACAATGGGGTGGAGATGACCATCTGTCCCTTTCTGTGATAGGATCACTCCCCTGGCAAATATTGATGAGTCTGTTTCAATGATGTAAGGTTTGGCAAAGTCAGGGAATGTGAGGATGGGGGCTGAGGTGAATGCACTCTTGAATTGTTGGAATGCTTCCTCTTGTTTCCTTTCCCACTTGAATGTCATTTCTTTCCTGAGTAGGTCCATCATTGGTCCTGTGATATGGGAGTATCCTCAGATGAATTGCCTATAGAAGTTGGAAAACCCCAGGAAGACTTGGATGTCATATACGTTCCTAGGTGTGGGCCATTCCTTGATGGCTGCAATCTTCACAGTGTCCATGCACATGGTTTCTCTGTTGATAATGAACCCAAGGTATTTGATCTCCTTGAGCAGGAACTCACACTTGGAGTGGTTGGCCCAGATGTGGTTGTCTCAGAGTCATTGGAGGACTTTCTTCAGGATTCAGTCATGATCTTGCTTGTTCTTGGTGAAGATCAGGATGTCGTCAAGGTAGATGACCACCTTGTGGTCCAGCATGTCACTGAAGATGTCACTCATGAAAAGTTGGAAGTTTGCTGGCATGTTGGTTAGGCTGAAGGGCATGACTGTATACTTGTAGTGACCATGCCATGTCTGGAAGGCCATCTTCCATTCATTGCCTTCTGTGATTCTGACATTGCTGTATCCAGCATGGATATCGATCTTGCTGAAGAGAGTGGCTCCCTGGACTCGGTCCATGATCTCATTTGGGAGTGGTAGAGGGTAACAATTCTTCACTGTCATTGTGTTGAGGTCACAGTAACCCATGCAGAGCCTTAGACTGCTATCCTTCTTCTTGATGTACATGATCAGGGCTCCTGCTGGTGACTTTGAAGGTTGGATGTGGCCTTTTGTGAGATTCTCATCCAGGTATTTTCGCAATGTGTCGAGTTCCACTGGCAACATTGCATAGATCTTTTTGAATGGTGGTTTAGCACCAGCAGTGAGGTCAATTTGGAGGTTGTAGGACTGATGTGGTGGAAGGACTTGTGATTCCTCTTTGTCAAAGATGTTGAGGAATTCATGGAACTTGGGAGGGATGATGTCTCTTGGTTCTAGCTTGGGTTTCCTGGCTTGTTCTGCTTCTGTGATATGTGCAGAGTGGGATTGTCCTGCCACAACAACAAGTTCATCATCCTTCTTGTACCAGAAGATCCCAGAGTCCACAGCATGCTTCTGTGCCAGTTTAAATGCTGGTCCTGATGAGAACACAATGTTGATGGGTCCCTGTACAGTTGGCCCTTCTTCATCATCTTCTTCTATGGTGACCTTGGGAGGTCAGCTTGTCTTGGATTCTCAGGAGTCCACTCCATATGCATCTGCTGGAATCAGAAGGCAGGAGCTTGAGCAATATTTTGATGTGAATACCATGTGATCAGCTCTGTCCAACAACCATTCAATGTGTGGAGTGTGTTGCCGGATCCAGGTAAGGCTAATGATGATGTCATAGCATCTGATGTCAGCCACAAAGAACTTCTGCTGGTTACAGTGGCTATCAATCTTCATGATGCCTTTGACTTTCTGAGATATACCTCCATCCTGGATGGGCAACCCATTGATGGTGTATGTATTTCTAGACTGGATGGATTCTGTGGGTAGGTGGAATTTATTAACAAGATGTTGATGGATAAAGACTGCTGAGGTGCTGGCATCATAGAGAGTGAGAATGGGAACTGTGACTTGAGGGAACTCGAGGATAACTGATAGCTTGAAAGGCATCTCCTTATCTTTTGCACTGTTTGTAGGAGCAATTGCTGCATTGACTATCCTACTGACAGGTGAAGACATGGGAGGAGGTGGACATGGACAGGGATGAGGAAGTGATGGAGCATAAGAGTCATGGTTTGAGGGGTATCCCAATGGTTGGTCTAGCGGCTGCACATCATGCCCTAGACCCTGTCTTTTCCCAACTCGTCAGGTTCGCTGGGGGCCGAAGCTGGTGGAGGAGGTGGTGCAGCATCTTGGTTGTTGTCCCAGCTGGTCCCATGACATTTGGGGGTCTGTGGTTCCAGATGGGCAGATCAATGCTCCCAGTGTTGATGCCCCATTGTCAACCTCCATTCCTATTCTGCTGACTCCCTTGCCAGCCTCCCCTGCTTCTGCCTTGATTCCTATTCTGACTGTTGCCTTGTCCACTGCTGGGCTTGTTGCAGTTCATAGCAAAGTGCCCAGCTTCCCCACACCTCATACAGAGCCCTCCCTCCCATCTTCTCTTTCTCTCAGCTTCTGACAGGCATCGATGCCCTTGTCTGTTGATGACCATGGCATCTGGGTCCCTAGGTGTCAGTGTGTGATTCTGTTGTTGTTGTGGTTGCTGTTGTTGTTGATACTGGGGCTGGAATTGCCCTTGATGGTTGTGAGGTGGTTGTGTTTGGAATTGAGGGTTATTGTGAGGAGGTTGGGGACATGGGTTTTGGACAGCATTCTTCTTGGTGTGCTTCAAACAGGAGGTTATCGACTGTAATGGCCTCTTGTTGGATGGCCTCCAGGGTGGTGCCCCATCCTATGGCTGCCTTCTGGATCTTAACCTCTGCCTTCAGTCCCTGTCAGTATTGGAATCTGAGCACATCATCATTCCAGCTGAGCATGCTGGTGTGTCAGTTGAACTCAGATGTGTATTGAGCTGCTGATGCTGTCTGGACAAGACCTCAGATGGCTCATTCTGCTTTCCCAACTTGATCCAGGTCCCCAAAGGTGGTGGTGAAGGCTGCTTTGAACTTTGTCCACATATTGATGGTCACTTGCAGGGTCCTGATATGTCTCATGATGGGTGTTGCCCATTTAAAGGCATCGTCACTGAGGTATCCTATCACCCACACAATTGCTGCGTCATTGCTTGAGAAGGATTGGGCACTCAGTGCCAGAAAGAGGTTGCACTGGGTGGTGAACTTGTAGGCCTTTTCACCTCTCTTCTTCCCATTGTATCTCTCTGGTTCTGTGACTTTCAGACCTTTTTCAGGTCTTGTGTTTATGATGTGGGCTGTGATGGAGGGTTGATTTGCCACAGGGTTCATATTGTATTGATATTGTGTGTAGGTGATTGTGGGGGGAAGAATGGGTGGTTGGTTGGCTTGATTTTGTAAGGCTTGGGACAGATTGGTGATTTCTGTGGCCATCACAGCCATTTGTATGATGAGCTGGTCCATAGCAGTGGCCATCTCAGAAGTGTGTATGTGTGTAATGGATAGTGAAGAGCTGTCATGCTCAGAGGTTGAGGCATCTGAGGAGTCAGAGTTGGAGTTGGAATGGTAGATATGGTATGTTAATGGTAACCCAATGTAAAGAGTCAGCTCCTTGCTAGACTCTGATAGGCACTACTGTGCTGAGGGTGCCAACCAGGGGTACTTACTGATG
>WSUE01000453.1:0-17668 GCA_019633535.1 Tulasnella sp. JGI-2019a
ATCCAATTAGCAGCTCCTATCGCTGTGTGGTGAACGATTGCTGAGTGGTTAAACTCTTAGGGGGCGCTTCTTGCAGCGTGGGAATCAGACTTCGCCCAGACACTTGCTTCTTGGCGCGTGCGTAGAACTTGAACATTATCCTGTTAACGGCAACTTCCCCTCCACGCGTGTAGATACTTCAACATGTAGAAATGTTGGCTTTCCAAGGCATGTGGGTAGAATGAACAAACATAACAAATGTTAACTTGGGGACTTGGCGTGCTTTGCAAGGGTGAATGTAAAACAATGGGCATTTGCTTGGTGTGAAGTTGCATAGGGCAAATGTAGGCGATGAGGGCAAATACAATATGACACCAGATTTTCATCTCCCATACAAGTCCCTGAGATAATATACTTAGAAGCCAACCCCAGAGTGCCATAATCTAGTTCAGCAAGCTCACTTTTGCAACCCTCACATCCTTGCTTTCATCTGATTGAAGAATTTTGACTGCAACAGCTTGTCTGTCCAAGTGAGCATGTCTTATGACACCAAAGCCACCTCAGCTGAGTTCACCACCCATATCAATTTCGAGTTTACTGTACTCAATTTGATATGTCCCCAGGGCCTCTAGCACAGTGTGCTGTATAGGCCATCAAAGTCGAGTCAAAGCAAGCAGCAATCAGTGTGATGAATGGGTGCTTACTAGTGCAAGACGATCTTTATCGAGTGAAGATATATTCATCCAGTGTGCTTCCAAGTGAATGCATGTGATGGAGAGATCTGCAATGAATCAGGTTGAATGATTGGGGGAGAAAGGGACAACAGTGGAGTTTATAGTTGAGGATGTTCAACAGAAGATGGAAACACGTGCTGAGTGGTTCCAAGACAAGTCCCTGAGGTATTTCTAGGGCTCCTAGTGGATTGGATTACCCGGATCATCTGTCAGATTTGGATGCTGGTTCCGGATGGAACTTTAGAGCAAGGAGCATCCGACGGATGCCATCCATGGCTAACCACGGATGCTGTGGATTGGCCTGGATGCCAACTCTCCTGATGTGACAATCCTGTCCTTTTCCAACATTTTGTACCCAAACAACGTCTCCAAACTCGCGAAATCAGTCATTCACTCTCAAGGATTATGTCATTCAGAGCCTGGTGTGGCGTTATACATTTCGTTGAGGGGGAATTCGACAGATATACTATAACTACCGTTATCCAGAGCATCCATGGATGCGGATTGTACTTGAAAGGTTCAATCATCCGACGGGTTTCTATCCAATCCAATCCACTATGAGCCCTAGGTATTTCTGTGCACTTATAATACCGTACAGCCGTGCACCCATAAAATTTGCACCCTTGGACACCGCATCCCTAATGTCGTTAATGCACTCATCTAAACGGTCTCTAGCAACCACATATCTTCAAATGCTGACATCTATTGATATGCTTAGCGCCCGCTGGGGCTGGCGAAACGCGCATGTAGTGAAATAAGATGAACATGCAAGCGGGAAAGATTTCGCAATGTGCAGCTTTAGGCTCTGGATTCAGAAAATCGATTCTCAGTATCAGTTCAACACTACGTGGCGCTGATGACCGACTATGTACCACATCTGGCCGGACAGATATTGAAGAGAGAGGCCCTCAGTTATAGAAACAAGGCGCGAATTAACGGGAACAGACTTTACGCTGGTTGAGATCGTCCCCTGGCTTCCTCGTCCCAACATTCAGGATATATGATGACTGTCCACGTCTCGCGGTCTAGGAGTAGCCAGGTTCCTGGCACGCTCGCCCATCGCCGCATCCTGCTCCATCCTCCTTGCCAGCGCATCCCGCCACGACGTGCAGAGCTTTCTCGAGAGGCCGGCTGCCTCGGTACACCACGTTGGGCACGCCTTGAGGCACTGAGAAAAGCCAGTTCGAACCCCCATTATGATCTGTGTCGTCTCTGGTTGTGGCAAAATCCCGTAGAACGGCATGTAGATCAGAGTTGGATGACCTGAACGTGATACGTTCGATGCGTCAGGAATTCCCTAGCACGTTGAATGCATCCAATGGATCACTCCGACGAAGGTGAGGTCGACCCAATGAAGCCGTGGCAGTTATACGCTATCCAGGAGGTTTTGGAAGCAGCCTAGGGTATAAACATGGATGAGCAAGTCTAGCTAATTGTGAACTGCCAGAGAGGATGGACCTGTGTGGTGGTATAGATCAACGAAGGCCTTGTTATCCTGGATGATACTAACATGGTCCCTTTTGGTATTTAATAGGAGGTGTTGAATTTAGGTGGTGAGAAGGGATCTTGTCTAATTGTGCCGTAGTCACGTATTGCTTGCATCTGAACGTCGCAAGGGTTAGTGTTGGCAGGAGAAGGTATGGCAGAGTAGTGGGCGGATTCTGAAAGGAAGCGCGCGTTTTGAACGAGTCAATGTCCATCAGTTCCAAGGAGTGAAGGTAAGGAGGTAGCACTTGAGAGGTCTCGTTTAAGCCGCTGTCCTATATCCCATAGCACGAGGTTTTGGCGATCAGGACATCGTCCCAGTATCCGTTCAATGACGGGCCAAGCAAATACACATGGCGCAACACAATGGTGCGGAAGCCAGCCATGGTGCAGTCACCCCAGCGGGGGAACCTGACATGGTCCAGTTTGATGCGTCGAAGTCTTAGCGACCGGCCTTCGAGAAGGTTGGGGTAGCGTGGTGGCGTGCCACGAGCCAATATCCCGAGATATCTGAGAAGGGCTGCACTGCCGGTAACTTCGAGAATCGACAACTCCACTGGAGCGTCAAACTGAGGCGTTGCAACGTCCCAGCGGGCCAAGGTCTTCATCAGGGCCATCATGTCTGCAGGATCAACCGACTCGACTCCATGAGACCAGGTTCTGATATGGAGTGTGAGTAGAATAAACGCAGACCGTTTAATGGTTTCGGGCCATAGTACCGCCGTATCATGGTAGTTTGAGCGTACTCGCCACAGCGATGGGCTGCTTCGTACGATATTCGACCAGGCCCTGCATACCTGGGCGAGGGTATGTAAATCCAGATGATATGTTTCCGACGGAAGAGGCTTATTGAAAGCGACTGTCCTTTCGAATATCTCGACTCGCATTTCGATGAGAAGCGGATCTCGATTTACAGCATTGTTCCTACACGAAGATCTAAGGAGAGACTGATCATATCTTTCGCTCTCTTGAGACGTTATTAGACATCCTTACGTCTCATATTGTTCTCCACAGGCTGGTGTTCAATTCTGCGTCGGATTGATGACGTTTCAAATCCTCCTCAATCTCTTTGAATGCCGAGGCTTGTAGAACGAGCCCGAGTGGCACAATTGTCATTCATCTATTATAGCGGATACCCCGAGTATCTGTTGTATATATGCTAGAGAAGTGGTTGAGCTATGAATGCGCAGTTGTGGGAGATAACAACAGACCTCTAAATAGGAAGAATACGTTCACGTATATCGAGAATTGCCCTGACATAATGCAAGAATATCAGCCCCCAATTCAAAAGTGATTCTAGGTCCCAAATCATTCACCTCCAATGAACTTTAGCAGGAACGTCGCAACATCGTACTTGCTCGTCGGCACATAATTTGAGTAGTACTCCTCCGCCTGGATCGCACTTGAATGGAAAGGCTATTTTCCGCTTTACCCCGCTCGTAATTCTCTGGTTGTATTGACTGAGGGCATATCTGCTGTGATACTCCCGTCAGATACCCCTTTATCTTCCGTGCTTGCTTCAGCCTAATGACGAATCGAGTATGTGGGACATTCAGTGCCCATAGATACATGCGTTGAAGGAAGGGCTCGTACCTGATAGATAGTAATATTTAGCATACTGCGGTGGCAAGGGTACTGCGATGCTAGGCTTAAGAGAAGGGAATGGGGGGAGGGAAAACTCGAGAACGAGTTGAGAAATGGGAAAAAGGCGTTAGAGCCCACGGAACCAACTTAACGGCGACTATGCCACGAATTACCATCACCACTGTACGCCCTTTCCTGCAACGTGGGTCGTCTAGAAAGGGCTGTTGATCGCCGCCGCAGTTAAGACCTGAGCGCGAGGCCAGGTTCAAGCTCCCATCTGGGTCTATCCTAGCACAACATTCAGCACACCATAAAACGTAGTCGGAGGATAACAAAAGCTTTCAGAAGGGCTCAAAAACTCGAATAGACTCTCGACACGGCTACTCATATATGATGAACATGGGTCAACCGCTTCTCTACCCCGTTGATGATCTGGCTCGCCCCATTCTTTGCTACGCCTTCTAGATTATGCGTCAGGCCTTTATTACCCTGTCCAGAAGTAGCCGCTTTGGCTGCCTTCAGGCTTTGACGTTGCTTGAATTTCGCCCACAATGCGACGCCACCGATGGCGGACCCCGCTCCAATGGCAAAGAGCCCAGTACGCCCGGAAGTCCAGTTCTTGTAGCATGGCTCGTCTCCGCGTTTCCTGTGCACGTGTGTGGAACTGTCTGAGTTGGAGTATCTGGTGATGGTTGCACGTTCTTTGATCAGGCTGGTGGAAAGAGGCGAGATATTTGTTCGCCGACGTACGATGATGGGCCCTCGAGGTGAAGCGGAACGGGAGCAGCGCTAACAAAGATGTTAGAGATGGCGAAGATGATGAACGTAGAAGTGATGATGTGCATCGTAATTGTGTAAAAGCGAAGGAGGAAAGAAAGAAAGGAATATAGTTGGATTTAAAAATAAAAGGATATAAATGAAGAACCGGGTTGGGATATTGAGACATCCATCCGCCAAGTATTACGTGGCATTCCGACAAGGGGTCGATCAGGTTATCAGGAGGCAGCTCATGCTCATATCGTGAGCTGGGCGTTTCATCTGTGGCAGGACCCTAGTCCAAAGTCCGCATATAACTACCAAAGCACAGAAAGCACAATTCCGCGATAGGCAAGGAGCGGTTGATGAGGCCTTTATACAAGGCCTTTCGGCGACGGGGCGTCTTATGGTCCGGATCAATTCATTTAAGCCCTCAAGACAGAGAGAAACATTGAAGGCGGCCAAGATGGTGAGGGCTCAAGGAAGCGTGGTGAAGAGGAACGGTTGGGTTTTGAAAGTAAGATAGGAATATAAACAGGGGGGAGGATAAAGTTGAAAGTGGGCAAAGAGATCGTTGTTATACTTCGGTCTATCTACCAAGCGATATGCCAAGGCGATTGATTTGTCAGGAGGTCCCGATGGCATTTCGATTTGGCAATGCCCTTAGGACGTTGGGAATGCTACCTCAGACATCTGATGATCTTTTTTAATTTGGTTGGCGAGCGCACTCCAGTCATTATGGACACCATCGATAACGCCAATCGACCCTAGCCGAATGGCGGGGGATAGTAAGGTAGCTTGATGTATTCTAGATCGAGGGGAGCAAATAATACAAAAATGAAAGCGATCCACACCCCCATGTCCTCGTTTAGTTTGACTGTTCAATACAAGAAGAAAAAGGCCCATTAGCAACTCCTCTGAGATAAGAATTCCCAAAAGAAGAAGAATCTCTAACGTACCTCAACACCAGGAATGTTAGTCTCATGATCCTTGGCTTGGAAGTGTAGGGTCCAAGAGCTAAGTAGACGTCGGCGGTTGACCTGGTCTCCGTCAAGGCTGAAAGTAGCATAGAAAATTGGTTAGTCGATAGATGAGTAGTAGTTTAGGTGAACGTTAGCCCACCTTGGTCCGCCATAGGTCAACGGCGCAATGTACATGAACATCGCCAACAAGAACAACCCATAACCCAGGACAAAGGTCCACGCCTTGGATCCAATATCTGTATGCGTTCGAGGATACCTCGTAGTCGGCGCCAAAGCGGTCGCGTATGAGATCGGGAACTCGATCGACTCGGTGACGATAAAGTTCAAGACGGCTCCAGCAACAAGAGCAGACGCGAGATGCGCGGGAAGGTAATGATGCAAGAACAGCTGTCGGTTCATCAGGTAGAATGGGAAGTAGTGGAACGCCCAAGCGATGACGAAGAATCCAGCGTTGTTGATGAGGCGGTGTCGGATATCTATATCCCGAAGACAAAACTCAATATGGCTCGACCCCGAGTTCTGTCAAGATCTTAGACTCACCATCAGGAATAGGATCTACGGCCCTCCTCCTAGCCAACGCATCCGCTGCGAAGATTCCAACCAAAACCGAGAGCGCGAGCGTGCACAACCACCAACTGGCGACGTTTCCGATGAAGTAAATCTGCTCCTTCTTGTCATTCTCCGTCCAAAAGCTGATTCCACTCATCAGGAACGGCCAGTTGATCGGGTTGCTGGCGTAGGGGTGAGATGCGGTAAGGCCAGCGTTGTGTGACAGCATGAGCATGTGGAGCTCAAAGAACTTCTTGAAGAAGTTACGGTGCTTGACTTTCTTCTGCTCCACGTTGGTAGTAGGGTTACCAAGCTCCTCGCTGCCTGATAATCCAGACGGTAATGCAATTAGAAATTGTACAGGAAAGGGCGACAACGATAAACTCACTCTCGTCGGTGATGATGTCCTCAACAAACCAAGTGGTGGAACGGTCCTGAAGAGCCTTGTTACCATTGATCTCCTGCTGCTTGTACGCCCACTCTGGCAGGGCCTTCGAGTGCGTCCACAGATTGACCTTGGTCTGCACATGGGTCAGCTTGAAATGACCACTCTTGCTCTTCCACGGTTCGCCTTCGCCGGCCTCTAATACATCGATCACGAAGAGGGTCTCGGCATAACGGCTGTTTGTCTCGTCCGGTACGTAGGTGGTGAACTCTTGGTTTGTTGGCATCAACGGCGAGGCGACATCGTGTGTGAGGAGGAAGCTCTGGGTCTTGACGTGCAGGAGCTGGATTTGGTCGCCGTGGCGCACGAGACGGCCGCGACCAGTCGCAGGGAGAGCTTTGGTCGGGATAATCTGCCAGTTGTTGTTTGTGTCGTTATGTGGGTAACCTGTAACCTGTTGGCCTAGGAACAAATATCATGGGCTAAGAATCGGCTACACGCTGGAGATATGACCAGAATAACATACCCTGGCTGCTGACCCGGCCATCGTCGTACCGCAGAGGGTACTTATCGATGTGCGAGTGAAGGAAGACCTTAGTATCCTTGTGCTTGATGGTGACGGTATCGTAGTACCGAATTTCTAAACGCGCAGCAAGCTTAGTCAGCCCAACTTCTCAAGGGTAGGAAACAAAATTACCTTGGCTGTTAAGTAAGAGCTCGTTTCCAGCGAGAGTCTCTTGGAACTGGGGGCTCATGAAGCTGTCACCGGTTCCGGAGTACTTCAACACCTTGAAGTGAATCCAGAAGAAGGACAAGTACACAATCGCCGGCCATATGATGAGTCCCAACGCACGGGCGGCAAAGTGACGCCAGAATTGATCCTGCGGGGAGATGTGCTCAACTTCAAAACTAACTACAGGCGAGGCACCCCGGACGTACCATGCTCAATCCTTTCTTGATATCCAACAGCTGCCAGAGATCCACGACGACCGCCGTGCCAATAGTGGCGAAAGTGAAAAGCCCAACCATCTTGCAACCAAGAGTGCACGCGAGGAAGGTTCCGGTGGCGAACATCCAAGCCCACCAGCGAGGAGTGTACTCCCTGTAGCGTAGCTTCCTGAACTTGATATAGGCCAAGAGCGATAGCGCCATGAAGAAGACGAGAGGAGCGTCAAGGAGGATCAGACGGGTCTGTGCAACGTGCGCATTGTCTATTCGAGAGACAGTCAGTACATCCAAAATAAAGGAGCATATATTCATGTGTACCAAGTAGGATGAGCAAAGCGGAGAACGCAGAGATAGCTGTCGGGTAGCCGGATTCCTTCATGATGGCGTAGACAATCGGAACCGTCAAGCTGCCAAGGAAGGCTCCAAATGACCGAATGCCAACGTAGGGAACATGATGGATGGAGTAGCTGTCGCCAATGGAAGTAAACTCGAAATTTCCGTCAAAACCGACGAACCAACCCGCGGCACCCAAAAGCATCTTCGCCAGCGGGGGATGCACATCGAAGTAGTATTCGCGCTTGATATAGTAAGCGGCGAACTTGCCAAAATGGACTTCGTCAAACCTATAGGGAAACAGTTTTGAGCAGTTGCTACGCAAATAAGCGCAGAGGGCTTTTTACATACACCACTTGATCTGGGTGGTTGATCTTGTAGAATCGGAAGGCTAGCGCAAGAATGAAGAGCGTAGACGCGACAATCAGACTGAAGCGCGTCGACTCTGTGTAGCGTGTCCGATTGTAGCGTTGCGGGGTCTGTGGTACTCCTTCAATTAGTGCTTGCTTTAGGTGAGCGTTCGGTAAGAGAACTTACGTGGCGAGTAGGGCCATACCCTCCATGCTCAGAAGCAGGGCTGCGATCTGAGCCAGATGTAACTGAGCGGGCTGGGACAATCTCGTGGACTGAATCGCCATTTTCAGAGTCTGAAGCAAGACCTCGACCATAGCCCTTTCGCTGACGTGTCTGGGGCTGGCCAGACATGCCGTTTGACGATGGAGAATGAGGAGAATGTAAAGGGAGAATAAATGTAGACGTGGAGGAAGAAGTGAAAGGCCTCGCTTTTGGCACGTCGTCGGTCAACATTCCAACGTGATCCCGAAATTCCGATAAGTGCGCGCATTGTTCGTACCTCGCTCGGACTTGTGACTTCCATGTAATGTTGACAGACATCTCAATGAGCTTTCAGCGCATTCGTCACCAGGAGATACTCCGGACCGACACCTGTGCCAAGTCGGATGCCGCCTTCACTACAGGGTTGGCAGAACGCCACCGTTCGTGCACAAGGCTCTAAAATAGCGAGATCACACTTGAGACTTCTTGAGCTCTCCATCACCACTTGACACAGGGAAGAATCACGTCAAGCAATCGTGCCTAGTGGACACAAAATTCAATATGGACACGTCACGAATCGCTGTTGCCAATCATCCTAGCCATTATCGACCAGAGAAAGTAGCTCATCTCCCGAAACTTGATGAACAGCTCCTTCCCTCCGAGATGAGGGGCACCGGGTATGTTGACGATCGTCTGCGCATACAATCAATGCTAAAGCCCATCACGTCCTGAAGGGTCTCCCATCGGATAAACTGCTTGCTCTCTGGAGCGGTATCATAGCCTGCATAACACTATACATTTTCATCATGGGACAGCTTCAAAGATACAAGACAGGAAGAATTTTTTATGGGCAGATTTTACGATTGGCCAAGGTTGCGGCTCAGGTTGTAAGCTGCGCTGATGAGAGTTACATGCTGCAGACCGGGAAAAGGGGGGGAGGAGGTAAGTCTTGAAAGCTCTGGGGAGGAATAGTTTGAATCAACTGACGGTAAATCCTTGAACAGCATTACCGAGACCTTCGCCTGCGGGGCTTATCTCCTCGCTGCAGACAACTATATCAGCGCCATCGCAGCAACACTGATCGATAGACACAAGCCTACCTGAACAGCCCACAATGATTGCCAAAGCCGAGGAAGTCCTGTCACGCAAAGAACACGAGGGATGAGCCAAATCTCAAGAGCCCAAGAAAGTTAATACTTACTTCAAAGATCGCCACGGCCTTCCTCAACATCGCAGGGTCGTAGTGGCCGGCTCGCCCGAGTGCCTCGACAGCCCACAAAGTTGTCAAAGAGAATGCACCTAGAGAAGAAACTCGCTGATCACTACCGCACAGCCGGCTGCTGCCGGATCAAGTCCACCCACACCTACCTTCTTCTCCACCCACACCGTCCTCAGATTTCGCGGTATCATACCTAGCAGAAACATTCACTCGGTTTGAAAAAAGGATCTAAATGATTAACCCTCTGCGCGGACCTGAACACGAGGTTATTCGCCGTCAAGCCACCCTGGCCCGGACTCTTCAGAATCTGCTTCAATGTGGATAAGAACCTGGGCTCCGTTGGCGCCTAAGTCTCTCAGATTTCAGAATATGGATCAGTAGGTAGGAACGAATCTGGTGGACGCACAACGAAGAACACCAGAGGCATTACGAGCAGAGACGCATCAATGATGTCCAAGTCCTCGTAGGATTGACCGAAGAATCGTTTCTCTTTGTTCCACCCCTTCTCCATAATCTCTTCATAGAGACTATCTCGAGCCAAGGTCCACTCGTTGCGTCGCGGACAGGGTAGCGAGCGTTTTTCCGCGAGGCGAAGGCCGCGATCGATGGCGACCCTAAGACACGCGAAGGTGAGGTGGCGAGATCATCTGCTAGTTTTCACTATGACAGGAGCGTACCACATCATTACTTTGGAATACTAAGTAGGACATAAGAGTTAGTGCCAAAATGCGTGGAACTACGTCGTGTAAAAAGACGTACCACAAAGTTCCGCTCCTTGCTTCTAACCTCCCTGAGAACACGTTCGCGCTGTGGTATCAGTCACTGGTGCGAGAGTCAATCGCTTGAACATGAGCTTACCATATCGATAGATCAGTCCGATGGATATTTTTAATGACAACTGGATGCAGAAATAATATAAGCAGGCGGATAGCAGGGCTTTGGACGGGTGACATTCGCACATTCAATACTATGAGGTAGCAACCTCTTTCAGGACTAGTCAAAAAAACGGGCGTTTGGCGCACTCACAGTTCGCGAATGTCAAGCCTAGTTGCACCAAAAGCCGGAGCGTTCCCGTAAGTGACCAACATAATACCACCACCTGCAGGTAGGTGCCGCTTACCAAGTATCGTATCCAATCGGACGGCCAAACTTTTGGCTCAAGTACACACAATCCATCCTATCGAACAGCGACCATCAGCCTAACACCCACCGGCCTAGAATACCCGAGACATACAGCTCCCCGTAGATATCCTTCCCCAAACAAGAATAGCCAGTGAGTCATCTCTTACTTCTTACTCCTCAAGCTTACGAGTGGTCTCTTACCAGTTGTATATGAGACATTGCGCCATTTCCGATACGCACGGGCTTTGAGCCCTTGTGCCCGTCAAGGTGGTCAAGCTCCTCCTCACCGAGATCCTTCTTGCCGTGAATAGTGTACATAATGTTGAGTGAGCCATCCTTGTTCTATAGTCACAGTTGGAGTCAGTGTTGATGGAGGTGAGTTGAGCAACGCAGAAGGAGCGCCATATACCCTCTCAGCCAGTCGAGAGAAAATAAATCCCATATACGCTGTGAAATGGAGGAGAATGTAAGCTGAGAGCGCCATGCGGTAGTAAAGTTGGCTCTAAAGAACCGACCGTTAGCCTCGTCAGTGAATCCCAGTCGGATGAGGGCGTAGAGGGTGAATGATGCATCTCGGATCCAGGTATACCTTGAGCAGATAATCAGCGTCAAAAAACTAGGTCATATACGGTCCAGAGCACCTGTAGTCCCAATTCCTAGTCCCACCAATGAACTCAGGTAGCCTGTATTATCGGAGATCACTGTCGTTGGCTCCAGTGACGGAGCGCCGGTAGCGATTACTCACGAAAAGGTGGGACTGGCAACGACGGCACCAGTTGGCTCATATGTTAGCAGCTTCAATGCTAGGGCACTGCGATGCACTGCTTCACGCCAGCGCCCCTTATATGTCGACTTGTTGATCCAGGTGACCCAATACTTGTTCGTGTCCTGTGAAATAATCACGCTTTCAGGGCTATGGCACAGTGATATCAACATTTCCACTCGACTGACTTCATATAAAGAATTGCACAAATTCTAAGTAAGCAAAGTCTCTCGCGCGTTAGCATGGCTACTTCTTCAATTGTATGGGACGTACCGTGGTTAACACAGGGTCGTTGTCTGGACGAAGAGCTGCAGCCCCCCGTATTGCGACTGAGATGGAATCAAGATTCAGCTGCCAATAATGATCTACAAGAGGGAGAAACACACCAGAAACATCGACGCCTTCCGAGAGCGCTTGTTCAGTCAACTGAGATAACTTCCTCGGGGCTGGGTGCGATTTCGGCGTAACCGGCACATCCCTCAAGATGAACCAGATGGCATTTCCTTCCTCCAGAGTGATTTCAAGGCACGCACTAACGCCTTTGTGCCCTTTCGCCTTCAAGTCCAACTCCTTGAAGTCAGCATGACAATGTTCCTCATCTTGAGGAACCGGGTGGGCTGCCTGTGAATGCTCGGGAGGTTGATCAGGCTTCGCGTAGTCGAGAATGTATCGTAGGTCTAGGGTGAGATCCTTGGATGTGAAGACGACTTTCTTCTGAGGCTTGGCGCCGACAGATTTCGACTCGTCATCTACAATCTGATGGCAGCATATCAGTAGCAGAGCCAAGTGCGCCCACGACTCCATCTTACCTCCATAGTGTGCTCGTCACGGGCGTAATTGAATGCGGGGGCGCACTCCATGCGTAAAGGCACCCTACCCCGAATTATCTTTACAGATGACCAATGAGCCCAGTCGGGATATACAGCATCTTTGGGATGTGAAGCAAGGCATTCTTTACCTCGACGCGCCTAATGAGCCAGTTCGTCAAGGGGTGGCTGACATTCTTGACCTCCGGGCTTATTTTGCGCCTCGGCAAGAAATCTGGGCGGTGAGCGCTCAGGATGAGGTTCTCGTCTGCGCGAAACGACCTCAGAACGCTAACCTGTAACGTTCATGACGCCGTCTGCACCTAGAAATCTGTTAGGTTGGGAGGTTTGCCAACGGTCAGCAATATGCCTCGTTGACGGCCATTATCACAGGACCAGCCCCACTTGGTAGATAAGATCTGGAAATCTCCCCCAAGAGTAAGTTCGTGTACACCCCGGAAGTTCTGAGACTAGCGACTCACGTTCGAACTCGGTAGATACGCCTGCTTGCTCTGGAAGCCTTTGAGATCCTGGGGCATGACGGAGAAGTGCCCGCCCTAGCGATGATGCGATATATCAAATGTTGACATCACGAGAACGGGTTATCTTTGTTCTCACCTTATCTTTGTCCAAGATCCTGGCGAATACTGAGGGCGAATCAAAGTCTGGAACGCAGTAGCTTTCAACTGGATCGCGTCATGCGTGTCAACTCATATCAAATTCCAACAGATCTAGACGTCTTAGGTCTCACCTGAGCCATCGATACTGATCTTGATGTCCGTTAACCTGGGGTTAGGTTCTACAGAGGAAATCTATGCAACTTGATCTGTACAAGCTCACCAATGCGGCTGTATGGAGATTGCCGATAAGGCCATGATCTTGGATATCCACATAGTCACGGTCGCCGTCGTCGTTGACTTTGCACTTGTTGCTGGTCATGGCCCCGTCTTTTGTTCTGTAATCGTTCGTTGGTGAGAGGGGAGAGTACGAGAGGAAGAGAAGCCGGGCGACGGCTTATATGCTATTGGCCGATCTGTCCCTTCCCAGAGATCAGATAACTCGGACTTGCGATTCGGATGATAATGATGGTCATAGTGTGGTCGATCGGCGGCTATCTCCGCGATGCTAGAAACAACAACCACGATTTGTAGCTACCACATGCGCGCATTTTGTGTCAATCGGACGCGCAATATCATTGATCACAGTTACCAGTTCCCGCACTCGACGGAAAGCCAAATCGGCGTGCGTTATAGAGACGTAGTAGTCGAACCTCTTCCACTCCGTGTAAGTCTGTCGGCATAGTTGCACTAAACCCGCCAGACGACACTGGTATAAGTGACATGCTGTCGAACTCAAGACCGTGATCCACTATCGCAACGAGTAAGCTAGGGATCCATAGATGGGTCAACATTTACATACCACAGGTCGTCATGAATTCCACTATTGTCTCTGCTCGCCGAACAGTCAGAGCCAGGAGCGCCTCTGCGTGATCTGAAGCACTAAGAACGAGCTTCAAAGTCGCACACAGCGCGGGAACGATCGATGGATCGTACACCTAACGGCGTGGGAGTTACGTGTTAGCCACTGAGTGGTTGGATATGGTAACGTGAGACACGCTCGCCAGGTCCGTCCCAATTATGAGATCTGGATTTCCTTCTATAAGCCGCTCCGCGGCGGCGGATCTCATGGAAGATCCGAGGAGAGAATCGAACCAATCGTATGACTTCAAAGATATCGATGGGTGGGCGGCGAGGCCATCTGCCAACGCAATGTTGAATTGTTTGAGAGTAAGTTGAATTGTGGAATATCTCTGCTACTCACTACAATCGAGTTTCAAGTTACGAGCACATCGCTCGAGAACCTCCGAGTGCACATCTGTCATGACGAGCGACCCGCCCAACTGAGCTTCGAGCTGGAGCTGACCGACTAATATTCCAAGGAATCCTGCGCCTGATCCAAGCTCGAGAACACGCTTATGTTTCAGAACATCTTCAAATAACCGGTCTGAGCTCACTATACTTCAAATCGCCGAATGAGACGACTCGTACCTTGATTAGCTACAAGCCAATCAGCCAAAACAAATGATGCTTGCCACGTTCGTAGCCCTGTCGTCCCAGCTTCAATCGTCGTCCGTGACTCTAACAGAGTAATGCTCTGCGGGTGCCGGAACGATGATGTTTGATCCGGGGTATATAAATACGTCACATAGCTTGGAGGTGGCGGCCCCTGAAGGAGTCGAGAAGACCTGTATTTAGAGGGTACAAGGATATCAGGATCAGCCATCGAGTTCCGAGAACAGCTTTATCCGAGGTCCCCTACGTTGTCGTTAGAAGCTCAAGGTAACGTTCATAAATTCTTTCGTCCACTTCCTGCCCATTGCGTGTATATCATCAGACATCTGATGACACGTCGATATGTTTGCGACGGGGCACCTGTCCATGTGATTCCAGATCATCAATGATCGCTTTCCAGAACGTCCTTTGGAATCGTTCGGAAGGAGGATAGTCGGCAAAATGCTTGGACAACAAGACATGATTCACCAACGCCCTCTGGTATGCAACTGGATCGGCGTATGATGATATCACAGGAGAAGGACATAGCGAAGCAAAGCTCCGTATTATGAGGAACACGCTGTCAGAAGGATCAAACGAGAGCAGCATGGTTAGTTGGAGCAAGCAACTAAAAACCTTGGACGGGGATGTTGGAGTTACGTAGCGGGTACCTTATTAGGTGCGGTAGTGCAATCTCAATGCTCCGCTCCGCAAACTCAGCCTAAGGTTTGAGGCTCATGGTTGTAGTGGGTCCACTTGGTCGACCGGGGCCTTCGGTGTGCTCCCGACCTTGACGATGATCGATGATGGACCGCGCTTATTCATAAATACCGGTCTGCGCCGGTCCGCACATTACCGGCCTCTGAACTTGCATCGTGAAAAATCCAGTGAGTCCCTTTGGATATTAAAGGCTTGCTGAATTGTAGACCGCTTCATTTGTTCAATTCTGCTGGACGCACATTTAGTACACGCCGATCCAATGACATCCGTCGAATCACTACGAGCACTTGTATACGCTCGTCACGGCGATCCATTCCAAGTTCTATATGCCGGGACGTTCCACACTACCCCTCATCCCGCCCCTGGTCACCTCAGAATCAAAATTCTCCTCTCATCTGTCAACCCGTCAGACATCAATATAATTGAGGTAATGCAATAGTACATTCATGACGGTTGCTGAGTCCGATGTTGACGTACATCCTCCACGTCCACTTGTATAGGGTGTTTACCCCTTGAGACCAGCTTTGCGCAGCGATCTTATCCCAGAAAATAGCGAAACACCTCAAGAATCTCTCTATATTGCCGGAGCAGAAGCCGCCGGCATCATCACTGAGATCGGGGAAGGTATTGATGCGGCTTCCTCCGGGCTTCATGTCGGGGACCGAGTGATTATGGACGAGTTGGGGCTCGGCTGCTGGTCGACACACGTCGATGTAGAACCTGAAGCCGTCATGAAAGTGCCCGAAGGGCTCTCTAACGTAGCAGGGGCGACAATCAAGGTGTGTTGGCAGTGCTCGCCGCCTCATCAAAACAAGGGAGTTTCACTGACAAGCTATACATCACATAGGTTAATCCCCCAACTGCCTGGGCTATGCTTCGTGAATTTGTTACTCTCAACCCTGGGGATTGGGTTATCCAGAATGGGGCCAACAGTGCAGTCGGTGCGTCATCAATGATGCTCAACCTAGGTCGTCAGGAGCTCGCTCATGTACATTTGTCTTCCTCGTGATCCGCAGGTAAAGCCGTTATACAGATCGCGAAGTCTATGGGTGTCAAGACTATCAACCTTGTCCGAAACAGAGATAACATCGAGGAGCTCAAGGGACAACTGGCAGCTCTAGGTGCTGACCGTGTCTTGACGTATGACGAAATTCTAGACAAGGCCATGAGGAAGACAGTGGCGGAATGGACTGGTGGAAAGGTTAGCTCCACGTACTTTATAAAGCCCCCTGTATTTGGATCCTTCACGCATTTGTCAACTCCATTAGGATATCCAATTAGGACTGAACTGTGTCGGAGGTCCCGAGACGACTGCGATGGCGGGTTACCTTGGGTACGTTTGAGCGCTGAAATTGGGCCCAAAGCCACTTAGAGTGAAAGTTGACCAACCGTATATATTTGTCTTCAAAGGCATGATGCGCATCTTGTCTCGTATGGAGCCATGTCCAGGTCACCCCTCGCACTGCCGACTTCCCTCTTCATATTTAAGAACCTCACTAGCCACGGATACTGGCAGTCACGATGGTACAAGACTCACTCAAAGGCGGATCGCGAAGCAATGACCAACGAAATCATACAGCTGTATCTCGATGGCAAGGTGAGTTATTGGAATGCACTATTTATGACACATCCCCACTTAACTTATTCATCTTATCATCGCGGAATAGCTGAAAGAACCCGATCACGACATCGTAGAGTTGCGGGGAAGCGATGAAGAAGCGACGAGATTGTTCACAGAAGCAGCGAAGCGGCTGGCAGGCGGTGGCACAGGCAAAAAGGTCTTGCTCACTTGGGATGTACCGTCCTGATACCCAATTGCGTTGTGCCCATGAACACACCTTGATTCAATACTGTGATGTCTTCGATTCTATGTCGGTTTGTCGGACCGTAAAGGACGTTCGTTTACATCCGGTTTGGGCACGATGATTAGAGCCCCCTCTCGTTTTCCCACCTTAATCTAAGTGAGGGTAAAGTACTACATTATTGGCAGCCGACCTGAACATCCAAGGATGCGAGTGAATAAAGACGCACATTTTACTTCGATTATCAAGCTATAGGCAAACCTTGAAGCTTTGGGGACTCAACGGTCAATCACAATCTGGTTATGCGTGCCTATTCCAATTGAGACATTCTGCTACAATTTGGCTGGAAGGATCTATACACACCAAAGATACTATAGTAAACAAAATCCAAGCTTCCAACAAGTCTGGGAATGCGATACTAGTATGTTATGTATAAACGAATTGATAGGTCCTCAGATCTCTTTGTTTCGTTTTTGTGTAGTCCCCTGACAATCACGCAGTTAGGTTATTATGTATGTTATATGATGGCATGCTGCCCCCAGACTGGCAGAGGGCTATCAACCCTTAGTCTGAACTCTAGCATTATATCTTGCAGTGGGCAGTGAAGGTGGCTTGGCAGGCACATCCTTGGAATCATATAGCCCTGATCTGTATCATTGTCTTCTCTCATCATTACTAACCTGTGTACTCATTCCTCTCACCATTACTAATTCTTGCACTCATACCAAAGCCCCAGTCATCTCATGACCATGATTACTCATGTATGCTACTCATCCTGGTCCTCCATAGCCCAGACCTCTTAGACAGTTCCAATAGGACTCATAACTAGTTGTGGGAACAACCACTTGTACTTGTAGTATATAAGGAGGGGGATCAAGATGTATTCTTGCTCTC
>WSUE01000454.1:0-17641 GCA_019633535.1 Tulasnella sp. JGI-2019a
AGATTACGATCTGAGGGAATCTGACGGTAGTTTTGTAAGAACGTGGCGAGAATCCGTGACGATGACGTCATTATCTTAGCGCGTAATTTTTCGGTGACGCGCAGTGAAAGCTCAAATGTCGAGACAATGGCTAGTTTTGCCGTTTGCTCCTTGCTGGTTACACAATATGGGTACGCCATAACGGGAGGAGATTTGTCGACAAGAGGTGGTACCTGTCAGAATTGTTGCCCTCGATCAAATATATGTTACTTTCAGACCACCGATGATACAAATCCCAGCAGCAGTGCCAATTACACCTACGCCACTTGCATTGATGAAGCTATTCCGGTTTATGCTATGGAATTTATCTTCTGTGACTGGTGCTTTGATCACGGCTACCCCTGTGGGCCTGACCTTGTACGTTCCTTCCTTCGCTATGACTATATTCAACATAGTGGAATCTGTGACCTAGGCTTGAAGTTGCGATTCAGAGCCATACCAATACCTCGGAATCGATCATCTGCGCTCAAGTATACATCGTTAAACTACAGGAACTAATTATAATTGCGACTTTCTCGTGCGCAACTGAATCATTGACAAACTAAGCGTAAAGGCAGGTCTACAGTTGATCTCATCCGGCCTCTTAGATAGGCTTATTTGCCATGAATGCGATTGGCATCTGTCCTCCGAGTGGAGGACTTTACTTGTGACCGGAAGCTTGTGGATTTGAGTCTCGGTAGACTCATTTTCAGCGTTATCCTTCAATCTGGGGCATTGTACACACAGCACGCATGGTCTCTGAGAGATGAATAAAAGGTCATGATACTTGTAGGTTGGCCCGTCCAATTCATATATCACGTCTCACGTTTTGCCTTGTTTTCTTTACGGGACGTCGAACTTGTAAAAAAATGGTAGTAGTGAATCGAGCGGACAGATGGATGAAGATCCCGACGGGTGAGCGCGTCATACGGCAATCTAGTCGTCTTGCAATCATGACCTGATTGACTCAATTCAGCTAAACTATTTCAATGCAACGGAATTGAAGGCAGACAATGATGGGACGCGATTCGCGCAAAGTCGAAATTAGCCAGACCAAAGGAAGTCAGCATTGAAGATCTCAGCCGTATGGTTTAACGTGCTGTACTTTGATTTAGTTGAAGCTGTGGCGTATGAATGTTGGTGTCATTCGGAGTGAGTCTCCAACAAACCCATCCGATCCAGGGTCGTCTTCAATTACATCCCGTGACTAGCTCGTCACCTCCTCAGTCACTACGTCCCACCGGGCGATCTATGGTATGGAGGTCAAGAACCTGGCTTTTGGTAGTCGACCCATTCATTCTGATTAGATATTTCTCTTTTTGTCTACGGACTAGAGGGTTTTTGACACGACTCTGAAAGCAAGGACGGAGCCACGTTGCGATCCATACCTCTTTGTCACTTGTTCCTCGGATCGACATCATCCTTCGCGAATAACATGTCACCCAATCTTCGGTGGCACACCCCGAGAAGGCGTCCGCTCAGCACTTGAGCTACTGATCACCACTTGCAGTTATCCGAGAAATCATTTATCGCTACAATGTGATACCCCACGGGACACTCTTAGATGGACTGTACTGGAGGGAGGGGAGGAGAGAGAGAGAGAGGAGGATACTGGGTCCTCGAGGGGCCAGCGGTGCGTTGACCTCGACATCGACAGGTTGAAGATCCAGTAGATGTTGCATTGTATATTATATCATAGGTCATACGCAATGATAATATTCAACTGAAAGATTAGACTCGTTAGCGGTCAGTGGGTCGTTTCAACTCGACGTTATTAAAAGCAGGGAGCATTCGCCATAGATGCGCATATCCATATATTATACAAGATCATGAACACAAAATTAATAGGGAATCACAAGTATACAATCCAAATAATATATTTACGGGACGAGACCCGAGGAAAAGAAACGATATGAAAGGAGGGCGTCAGAGGAGAGTGTGAGCATAGTGTATTATTGGATACGCTCACGTTTGGAATGAGTGCGACACTCGGCGGTCAACAAACGATTCGCCTCAGGGTGTTGCCTCGTGGTGGGAACGGAGTATCAACTATCGTAGTATCATCTGCCCGCTCTAGGCAGCGGCACCCCTCTCGCGTCGAAACACCGCAACGAACACCGACAGACGATTCGTTTGTTGACCGAAGCAGGCTTAAGAAATAAAGCTCGACGGTGGCGCAGTATAGAGGCAATCCGAGAGCAAAGTTTCGGGGCGAAGCGATACAAAAAGAAATGGGAGAGGGTCGGGGGCATATTCAGTGATTGCCAAAGGCGGTGTAGAAATGAATCTGAACTCACATTACGAACGACACTAGATTGCTTGACGGCCATCTGAATGGTCATGGGGTATCATGCAGGTGTGGCAAGAAGGATCGACTTCGAACGTTGACACTGATTCCGCTCTAGAGAAATGGGCACACTGCCTGATCGATCGATCCACGCCGGGAAAGAGAACAGACCCGCGTCTACAACGCCCTTCGCAGGATACCACCGGACCAATGGCGGCATCCGCTCAGGTCCCACACCTGCAAGAACGCCGTTGAACTTCTTCTCCAACGTAGGCGGTCCTACGTATCTATGTACATCGTAGTATCGTTAGCGCGGTATAGGTGAAGTTGAAAACAATGGGGCGAACGAGTATATACCTTACATTACGCTGAGCGCTGCGTACCCACAGACGCGCTAGGCGGGGATTTAGTTGCCTGTGTATACAACGAAGAACGCTGGATACCAGAAGTAGTGAGTCAGTCCAGATCATTACAGTGTAAGAGGTCAGCACACACCTCGCTGAAGGTTGAAGAGTGCTATCTCCTTGTGGGTGAGGGGGAGTGATAAGTGGGTGGGGGTGAGGAGTGGAGAAGGGTTCGGGAGAGGCTGACGCAGTCCAAGCGGGTGCACTTATGTGGCTCGGCTCGTAAACAGGTCTGGCCATGCGTCCTTTTAAATTGAACTGTGTTGGATGTTGGTTGGGCGAGCGGTGCGTAAACACTCCGGTTCCGTCCCCCCCCCAAGCTGAGCATAGCGACTTAGACTGTTTTCTCTACATCAAGCTATCTTCCATCCACTGCTAACTCTCCATCATTATCGAGTGTGTGTTTGTAAACTCCAATGCGTTTGAAGGTCGAGCCACGTGAGCGAGCCCCAGGGACGCGATCCATGCAGACAGATACCTAACTCAGAAAAATAGCACATAACTCTGATCCCCTATCCACCAGCCATGAGATTAAACAACAAGCCGGGCCATCAGGATATCAGCTTGTCCCAAGTATGGAAGAGTTCCCGCCTACAATACCAGAGCCGGGGGTGCGTCCTCGTTCACTGTCTACTGCGGTGGCTGTTCCCGACCACTTACGTGCTTAATGTATAGCCTAAAGATAGCGAGGAAGGATTGAAGAAGAGGTTTCGGGGGGCGGATCCAGAGGATCCTTTAGGTATGAGTCCTTGTACACCAGATTTGCTTAGAACCCTTACGCTTCTTTGAGTGACGCGTAGACACCCTGAGCGCCAAGCCTAGAAATGTAACTAGAACGATCCTCTCCACCCTGTGGTTTTGTTCACGATTGTATGTTTTACGACAGGATGTCATCCGAACCACCAAGGCATCCTATGATGTGTTAGGACGTATCACCACAGGGGGTTACGGCACCGTCTTCGAGATTCAAAAGTTGGGGCTTGACCCGGCGAGCTCGGAGAAGTTTGCGTGCAAAATGATAGATTATTCTCGCGACCGCAACGGTGCCCCAGTCAATGGTGGCGATGCAGCAAGAGTACTTCAGCATGGAGCTAGGATGGCGATCAACGAGCTCAATATCTGGCGAGACGTCAATGACCCCCATGTTCTACGACTTCTCGACTGGGTCAAGCAGGGAAAGTACAAGATAAGTGAATAGTTGGCCCTTTGCACGAAACCCTCAGGCATTTTGTTAAGATAAACGTCTCCAACAGCTTTTGTTATGCCTCTTGCAACGCGGTCACTGGCCGACCACCCCGTACGACAGCTGTCTCTCAATCCGGTTTTGAGTATCCTAGTGCAAATTATGGATGGTCTAATAGTAAGTTTCCCCTGTCGCTGGAGCTCCTGAAGTCAGTCGACTTACTTCCTGCTCGATTGTGAAGCACATCCATGACAAGGGTTACATACATCGCGATCTAAAACCCCCTAATGTCCTACTCACCGAGCATGGTGACGAACTCAAGGTTGTGGTGGCTGATTTCGGCATTTCAGCCCGAGGCCCGACCCACACCGTGAGTTGTACATGTCGTGAATCGCTCCCCATCAACACACTTACTAATACGAGTCGTACAGGGGAAATCTGGTACCCGATCCTGGATGTCCCCAGAGGTACAGATGGGGCGTAGGCACGATAAGAAGGTAGATGCGTATGCCCTTGGTTTGATTCTTTGGTGGATGTAGGTCGTGACAAAACATACATATATCCATGGGAGATAACACTAATCCGAGACTATCCTTCCCTATCACCACAGGCTCTTTGGATCCACTTATTTTAAAGATTGTGACATGGTACCTAAGGTCATCGACTGGAACGTGGTAGCAAAAGAGGATGTGTTAGGTGAGTAAGCGTCAGAGGGCTTGTTCTGTTAAAAAAAAAAACCCCACGTTTGCTAAAGGGGGACACCGCCAGTTTTGGATTTCCTTCACAGACTCCTCGAGGAGTCACCGGAACAAAGATGGACCGTGAAAGCCGCGCGCCGACATCCGCTGGTCGCGCACATCTCATCAAGTACTGCGACGGATACCGACGCCATATCTCAGGGATCCGTCGTCGCGAGTGCGGCCCCCAGTAATGGCAATGCCTCAAAGTCAACTGGAAAGTGATCTTTCTGGGTAGTTTATTCCGCGACTAACCCTGCCTTTGCCAACAGCGATATCATTCCCCCATCCCAAAGTCTCAGCATCGCCAGTGGACTGGACGAGCGTCACCCCGACCGAAATGATTGAAAGTAGCCCCATGAACGCCAACCTGAGCGAATTCATCATCGAAGGCATGCTCATGGGTGATGTCTCGACCTCGAGTGGTACGTTTAATAGTCCCGTGCTATAATGTCATTGCAACATTTTTCTCACTCGTCACCTCCCATCTCACTAGTTACAAAAGCTCTCGGTACTCCAAGCCTACCTCTGTTAGCAAGTGTGAGATCTATGAAACACAAACGCGGGGTCTCCGAATCCAGTCTTCTCCAGGTCCCAACAGACGATGCATCGAACGCGAAACGGCGGAAGGCAAACCCATCAGCAAACGACAAGGAGATCGATGATGGGACTGCGTGGACACTCGATCGTGTGAGGATGAAAACTGCGAGCTATGTCAAGTCGGTTTGGAGTGCGGCACGTGAGTGGAGGCGATGAAAGTGGGGCAACGAAGCGAGGAAGATTGAAATCAGCCGCATATAGTTATTGATTAATTCCATGCGTTGTAGAAGTAAAAGACGAGGTCTGTGAGACCATCGGAATTGGGAGGAATCCATTGACCAACGGGCAGTCGGCGTCCATAACCGTGATCCGTACGACCTGGAAGATCAGTTTGGCATTATGATGCACTTCTTGAGGGTTTCCTGTATTCATCCCCTAGGTCTATTTTGAATCACTCCAAGCCGATCTCTCAAATCAGCGTGGACTGAAGGTCAGCATCCTTGAGATTCGAGTGGAACGACGCTTTCCTTACTCGGAGTTGACTGACTTCTCCAACTTCCGTCATATCCTTTTGATCGGCTATGACTGAGATTGAACGCCGAGTCAATGGTGTGGGGCAGGCTCGGAAAACTGGGGACACACGTTGCCGCGTCACCTACGGCTATGAAACCGCCTCTCCCACATATTACACACAGCTTATGCTGTCATAGCAGAAGGAAGGATACAGAGTTCTCATCACGGCAATCATCGGGGAACTGAACGGGCCGGAAGGAAGCTGGAAAGCCGTACCGAATGTGTAAAATACGCGCATCTACTCGTGTTCGATGTCATATCCAAGCAGGATACATTTGCGGGAAAGAGAGAATGTTCAAGCTATTCTGGGGATAGGACTACAGCAATTTTTGCTAGTCCACCGCGAGCCAAAGACCGTCAGAATACTGTGTGGTTCCTGCGTCCGATATATGATGAACAGTTTCGATGGATCATTACGTCTTTGGAGGTTGTAACTGCTGCGCCTCTTCCTGGTATGCGATGGCGGTGTCGTGGTACGCGCGGTTTCTGTCTGCTTTATAGCGGTCGGACATGTATTGGGCCAACCGGTTGAAAGTCGCTGGGCGATCGCGGTGTCCAGGGGGTCGTAATTGTAGCGCCTCTGCCTGGTACGCGATGGATGCATCGAGGTCGGCGCGATTTCCATCTTTGGTGTAGCGTGTATGGAAGTACCACGCGATACTGTGAAGGGTCATTGAGCGGTTATAATGCCTAGGAGGTAGTAGCTCTAGCGCCTGCTGCTGATATTTGATGGCAACATCGAGGTCTGCGCGGTTTCCGTCTCCGGTATAGCGGGAGTATAAGAATTGGGCCATTCGACGGACGCTGATTGAACGATCACGGCGGGCTAGAGGTTGTAATTGGAGCAGCTCCTCTTGATATGTGATAGCTGCGTCGAGGTCTGCACGGTTGCTGTCCTTCTCGTAGCGTGCATGCAGGTAAACGGTCATACTGTGGAGATCCTCCGAGCGATCAGGGTGTCCTCCAGGTCGTAATTGGAGCACCGCATGCTGGTATGTGATCCCTACGTCGAGGTCTGCGCGGTTGCCGTTCTTCTTGTAGCGTGCATTCAAGTAACGGGCCATATTGCGGAGACTGCCTGAGCGATCAGGGTGTCCTACAGGTCGCGATTGGAGGAGCTCCTGTTGATATGTGATCGCCACGTCAATGTCTGCACGGTTGCCGTCCTTCTCGTAGCATGCATACATGTCGACGGCCATATTATGGAGAATGATTGAGCGATCAGGGTGTCCTGCAGGTAGTAATTGGAGGAGCTCCTGCTGATATATGATCGCGGCGTCGAGGTCCGCGCGGTTGCTGTCCTCCTTATAGCGTGCATGCAAGCAACAGGCCATATTGTAGAGACTGCCTGAGCGATCAAAGTGTCCTACGGGCCGTAAGTGGAGTACCTCTTGCAGATATGTGATCGCTGCGTCAAGATCTGCGCGGTTGTTGTCCTTCTCGTAGCGTGCATGCAAGCAACAAGCCATATTGTGGAGACTGCCTGAGCGATCAAAGTGTTCCACGGGTCGTAATTGGAGTACCTCCTGCAGATATGTGATTGCTGCGTCGAGGTCTGCACGGTTTTTGCCCGTCTCGTAGCGTGCATGCAAGTAACGAGCCATATTGCGGAGACTACCTGAGCGATCAGGCTGTCCTACAGGTCGTAATTCGAGCACCTCCTGCTGATATGTGACCGCCGCATCGAGATCTGCACAATTTCTATCTTTTTGATATCGTTCGTAATGTTGACGCGCCTTTTCGTCTCGACTGAACCTGAACGACAGAATGCCTAGAGACATAGGCTGAAGACTTCCCCCCCAGTATACAACACTTTCGGAGGAAGTGGCGAGTGTGGGCTCGCGTGTTGATGACATTATTTTAGGTCTGCCCTGACTCTCGACGGTCGTGATCTACGAAATCCGTGGTTAGATATGATTCCCTGATCAATGGTTCCACATCTCGATCTCATCAGCGCCTCCAGTTTTTTCAAGACCACGATCCCAGTGGCCCGCTCCTGCGGACTAACCTTCCAACATAGACTAGTCACAGGCCATAGATTTACGGGCGAAAGCAATCTGCCTTCGGTTTCAGGAAGGGTTCCCTCTATGATCGCCTTGATGACGGAAATATCGGCCTTAATCCACGCGTACGGTACAGATTCCTTCACAACCTATACGCATGTCAATACTTGTATGGTCGATAGACACCACAGAGACGTACCTCTACCAACAGATTTGGTCATGCCCATACGTCACTTTCTGTGGATCGAGGCTTATCATCAAACAACTCAGGGCTCCACCAACGGACACTTCCAACCAATCCAAGTGATGTTGAGAGTCCGGAGGGAACCTCCGAGGCGGCCACAGCAAGGCCAAAGTCGGATAGGACTGCCCGATGTTCCCGGTTAACGAGCGAGTTCCCCTGCATAGTGGACTCCGTTGAGCCGGGCGGAATGCTGACAGACAATCAAAAGTACCTCACCCCTTTATATCGCCATGTATCACTGGGGGATTGAGACCGTGTAGATAAACGAGACCATTCAGAATATCCAGTGCCTTCTCGGATCCCATCGGATAAGCCGCGCTTGAGATTCTGTGACGATCCACTCACCAAGCGCAATCGAGAAAGATCACTGGGCTTTTCCCGTCGCACATAGTCTTGAAGGCTTCCATTCGGCGCTAAGGGGCATACAATTACCGCTCGGTCTAACGTCTGGCTGAGGTGAAAGCCAATAAGGCGGAAGACGTTTTCATGAGAAAGCCCCAACCAAATCTTCATCTCTCGGACAAGCGCCTAGTGGAGATCTCAGCATTAGCACCGCAGAGGCATGCACCACCATATTGAACTCGCTTTTGCAACTCGAATGTCCCTGCTTTCGTCTGATCGAAGAATCTTGACAGCAACTACTTGTCCCTCGAAGCGAGCGCGTCTTACGACACCAAAACCTCCTTGGCCGAGGAGACTGTCCATATCAATCTCGAGTTGATTGTAGTCGATTCGATATGTCCCCAGGATCTCTAACGCTGTGCGCTACACAGACATTCCGAATTTAGTCGAGGCTAGGAGCGAATGTTATGAGAAATGAATTGGTTCTCACCAGAGCTTGGCGATCTTTATCGCTTGAATCCATATCTGGTGGGTGTTGAGCGGCGAGGTCCGTATTGAACTGGTGTTGCCAAGTGTCAAGTTGGGCGATACAAAAAGACTCTCGACCGACAGGTAAAGGAAACACGAGGAGCATAGCCTCTTTTCAGCACGCCTACATCGTGGTTACACGGAAGATGCCTGCTCTTCCTCGACGATGCACCTCGCGTCGAAATCTGCATCCCACGCGGGCTCAGACATTGATATCTAATGGGAATCGGTGCTCGTACTGGGGATTCAAGTATTAAGATAGACATATATTCCAAGAAGCAGATGTTCGCCAGCCGTGAGTTGGTGGAGAGTAGGACAAATGTGGGATTTCCACGATTTCCACGTATCCAACAACAAATCCAGATGCTACCCAACGCACTGTCGAACTACTTCTGTAGCATGCATGGCTACGAGTTAAATTGGTAGCTGATGTCGTGCCAGAAGGACAATTAGGCCGGACCGCCTGGACATCTTCTCTCTGTGTCCCTTCCACACCTCATCTATTTTTTCGTTTATAAATTGGTAAATCAACAATTGTCCACTGATGGTTAGGAAATGCAGGGTACGCCACGACCGACTTGACTATATCTATTGCCTTAGACAAACAAGAGGATTTTGCGTACCTCTCAGGATCGTTGCAGACCACCGACGATAATACGCATCCAAGGGGTAGCCCCATCCACACCTACCCCACTTGCACGGGCGATGGAAATAGCTGCTATTCTCGATTCCGCTCTGAAATTGCCTGTGATGACTGGTCTACTGAACACGGCTAAACCTGTGGGCATCGCCCCCTCGTTCACTGTGACTGTATCTAACG
This sequence comes from Tulasnella sp. JGI-2019a, assembly GCA_019633535.1. Taxonomy (NCBI): domain Eukaryota; kingdom Fungi; phylum Basidiomycota; class Agaricomycetes; order Cantharellales; family Tulasnellaceae; species Tulasnella sp. JGI-2019a. The sequence continues at coordinate 9,680 of WSUE01000454.1, forward strand.
TAGTAGAGTCTACGTCAAGGTCATGGTTCAGAGACGTCCCAAAACCTCGAAATCGGTGAGAGTAATGAAAATATCAGCTGCCTGGTGCACAAAATGAAGCATTGACAAATCACCATAGAGGGAGGGTGGCAATCGATCTGCAGCCAAGCACATTCAAGCACCTCTTTGTAGCCGGGAATACGATCGACATACTCATCCGATCCCTCGGTTTCCATTCCCCGACCAGCGCGGTTCAATTCTCTTGCCTCTTCACTAAGCCCGTGAGGAGATCTGTGGTACGTAGCTGGCGATCACTTACGATATGATATGCTCAGAACCCTTACGCTTCTTTGACGCCTCGTAGATACCCTGAGCGCCAAGCCCACAGACGCAAATAGAACAACCTTCTCGACCTCGTGAACTTTGCTCACGATTGTATGTACAACAGGACAATATCCGAACCGCCAAAGACATACTGGGACGTATTACCAAGGGGGGTTATGGCACCGTCTTGAGGTTTAGAAGTCGTGACTTGACCAGCTCAGAGAGGAGACTACTCTCGCGACCACGACGGCGTCCCAATCAAAGGTATCTTCATTTCGTCTACCCCGTCCCTATTAATTATGACTTGCCGTTCAATGGTACCGAGGAAAGTACAGGGCACGCCTATATTCATGGCCTTGGATAAGGAGATTTGACCAAAGTCATAATGGTTGCACTCACTTCCAAACTACCAGCGATACTAGACATTCCCAGGAGCGGCGCCACCCACACCTATGCAACTTTCATGGACGATGAAAATAGCTTATATGCCTAATTATGTTCCGAAATTCCCTGGCTGGTCCAACGAACACGGCTAAACCGTTCTCAAGTCCGCTATGACCATACTCAACATGGAGTCTATCACCAAGGCTCGAGGTTATGGTTCAGATTCGTCCCAAAGCCTCAGAATCGGGAATACGCCCTTTTCACTGAAATATATATCGTTGAGTTGCGGGAAGGCGCCATCATGACGACGATAATAGCTGCCCGAGGCGCAACTAGAGTATAGACAAATCACCTTAAAGGGAGGCCTACACTAAATCTGCAGCCGATCTCATCCGAGTGCCTCTTCAATAAGCTTGCATGCCGGGGACGTGATCGACATATGTCCTCAGAGTAGGGGATTTTTCTTGGACTGACCGTCGACAAACTTATATATCGGTAAATACCTACCTAAATTTTAATGTGAGGCTTTGCACTTCGTTCTGTAGGATGGCTGTGTTTGATGCTTTAGACACGCAATACGTATTGTCTTCAAGAGATGAGCAGATGTTCATGATCCTTCTGGGTTGGCTCGTCTAACCCACCCGTCAAATTATCTCACGTTTGGCCCAGTAAGATACCAAAAATCTAGACGATAATTATTTGTGTGAAACCAATCTAACAGGTGAATAGGATTCCGACAGCTGAGCCTACCGCATCTAGTCTTCTTGAAAGCATGACCTAATTGATCCAATCCAACTAAAGCATTTCAATATAGCCGTATCGAAGATAGTCACAAAGACGGGACATAACGTGCACAAAGTGGCAACCGGTTTGGCCAAAAGAAAGTCGGTATTCTAAGGCTCACCCTTATCGCGTGACGTTGGGAAGGGAGAAGGACAAGTAAGACCCGCGGCGGGTATCCGAATAGCAAGGTGGGATGGTGATGTGCTAGCCACGCTACTACGGACATCACGGCCTAAGGAACCCCTGCTACAACGTACTGGGCTTTCCCCAGTCGAAGTCATCATATATGTATATGGGTGCTTCACCCTCCAGGAAACCCATCAGATTCGTGTTTTCTTTCGACCTATCCCATCCCTCAGTTTCACGAACGCTCCTTCTCTGACATGGGCGGTCAAATTCTCTCCCCTCCCCAATAACTGAGTTCACGAGCATATCTGTGATATGTAGGTCAAGAATCTGGTTCTTAGTAGCCGATTTGTCGATTTTGATGAGACATATAACTCTTTGTCACCGAACCACTCACGTTCTCGACGCCGGACTATCGTCGGCGGTAGGTCACTCACACGGTCAGTCGACCCAACCTGGCCACCTTACGTTCCTGGTGATAGCGAGGATGGAGCCCTCGGATACCGCATGGTCCATGCCTCTCTCTGATCCCCCAGATAGGTATGATTCTCAATGAATAATCACCCCCATTTTCGGTGCCGTACTCAGAAACGACTTTCATTTGGGGGTATGGATGATCAAGCAGGCCTGGGATTATACATACTTGATGTCGCATCCCTGCACCGGCGCCGCTGTTCAACGCTTCCAAGACTCCGCTACCGGTTTGATGGCTGGTCTGCGTCTGTCCAGTTCCGATCTGAGCGGTTTGAATTGTTGTCTGCCCTCCTCATGACCAGCCAAGAGCTCGACTTAAAAAAACCCACCTTTGGATACCAAGATCTAAGTGAAGGGGATAGGGCAAGAACACGAGTATAGAGATCTCCAGACTTGTTATTGTTTCCAATTTTTCTATCATGTTTGCCTCTCTCCGTATTTTCAATTCGCTTTCGGGTCTCTCGCCAGCCTTCAGAGGAGGAACCCGCCATTTCCGCTTGGCGTGATGAAGAATGGACAATGACCACTGGTGTACAGATACATATATTATGCAAGACCCCAGATCCAGGTCAAGTGGGCGATTACAAGTAATACAATAAATATATTTTGTGGATTGAGTCCGATGGACGATGAGCAAAAGAACAATAAGGAGGAAGTCAGAGGATATCTTAAACTCAGGGTAGTGGCCACGCTCACGTTCCGGACCATTCCACGCACGACGGTCAACAAATGAGGCATCTGAGGGTGTCACCTCGCGGTGGGAACGGAGTATCAACTATCGTAGTATCATCTGCCCGCCCTAGAGCAGCGGCACCCCTCTCGCGTCAAAACACCGCAAGGAAGACCGACAGGTGATTCGTTTGTTGACCTAAAGCAGGGTTGAGAAGAGAGCTCGGTGGCGGCGTAGTACAGAGGTAACCCGAGGCCGAAGTATCGGGACGAAGCGATGCGGAAAGGAATGTAAGAGGATCGAGGGCGTAATCAATGACTGCCCAGGGTGCGCGCAGAAAGGAATATGAACTCACATTACAAAATAGTGCTAGATTTCTTGGTGGTCATCTGGGTGGTCATGGGGTATCATGCAGGTGTGGCAAGAAGGATCGACTTCGACGTTGACACTGATCCCGCTCTAGAGAAATGGGCACGCGGCCTAATCGATCGATCCACGCCGGGAAAGATAACAGGCCCGCGTCTACAACGCCCTTGGCAGGATGCTACCGGACCAATAGTGGCACCCGCCAAGGCCCCACACCTGCAAGAACGCCGTTAAAATTTGTTCTCCAATCTACGCCGTCCTATCAACGTCGCGATATCGTTAGCACTGTGTTGGCGAGGTTGAAAACAATACAGTCAAGAAGTACTTACTTTGTGTTACATTGAGGACTGGGTACCATAATTAACAGAGGACGTGTACATGTGATTGAGGACGCTGGATACTAGAGGTAGCGAGTCAGCGCAGACCATTACGTTGGGAAGGGTCAGCGCTCACTTCACTGGATGTTGGAAGGTGCTACTGCTCTGTGGACGATGAGAAGGGGAGAGTGATGAAGAGGGCAGAGGAAGAAAAGATACGGTTCAAAGCGGATGAGCCTAGTTGGGCTTGTGAAACAGGTCCCATGATTGGTTGGGCGAAAACACTCCTCCCGACGACTCAGCTGCGCGTAGCGACTTAGACTGATCTCTTCGTCCTCTCTACATTAAGCACGCATATCCCTTCCACCACTAATCCCCTGTGTTGGAATAGTGCATTGCAAACTCCAATGCCGCGTCTGAAGATCAAGCCACGTGAGAAAGCCTCAGGGACGCGGCACAGGCAAATACTTAACCCAGAAATAGCACGCGACCTCGATTCCTCGTCCGCCAGCCGTGAGGGTCAACAGCGGGCCGGACCATCGGGATATCAGCTTGTCCCATGTATGAAGGAGTTCACGCCAACGGTGGCAGAGGCGGGGAGTATCTTTACTCGCAATCTGCGGTCGTGACTGTTCCCAACCACTTACACGTTTCGATTAACAGCCTAAATGTAGCGAGAGAGGATTGAGGAACAGGTCTCGTCAAGCAGAGGATTGTTTAGGCATGAATTTTTATGCCAGATGGTGTGCTCGGAATCCTTGCGCGTCGTTGCCTCATAGTTATCCAGAGCACCAAGGCCATTAAAGAAGTAAATAGGCCACACTCGACCTTGTCGATTTTTGCTAACGATTCTATGTGCCACAGGACGTCATCCGAACCGTCAAAGAATCCTATGATATACTAGGACGTATCACCAAGGGGGGTTATGGCACTGTCTTCGAGGTTCAAAAGTCAGGGCTTGACTCGGCGAACTCGGGGAAGTTTGCCTGCAAAATTATCGACGACTCTCGCAACCGCGACGGTATCCCAATCAAGGATGGCGATGTAACGAGGGTACTTCAACAGGGAGCCAAGATGGCGAGCAATGAGCTCAGTATCTGGAAAGACGTCAATAACCCCCATGTTCTACGGCTTCTTGACTGGGTCAAGCAGGGAAAGTACAAGATAAGTAAATAGTTGGTCCCTTGTACGAACCTCGAGCATGATGTTAACACACGTCATTGTCAGCTTTTGTTATGCCACTTGCAACGCAGTCACTCGCCGATCATCCTGTACGACAGCTATCCCTCGATCAGGTTTTGGGTATCTTGGTGCAAATTATGGATGGTCTCATAGTACGTTTTCCCTGTCGCTGAAGCTCCTGAAGCTGACGGCTTATTTACTGCCCGATTTTGAAGCACATTCATGACAGAGGGTACATTCACCGTGATCTCAAACTGCCCAATGTCCTTCTCACAGAGCATGGCGACGAGCTGGAGGTTGTGGTGGCCGATTTCGGCATTTCGGCGTGAGGCCCGACCCATGCCGTAAGTTGTACATGTTGCGACCACCCCCGATCAATACACTTGCTAATACGACTTGGACAGGGGAAATCGGGTACCCAATCCTGGATGTCCCCAGAGGTACAGAGGGGGGTTACGCACGATAATAAGGTCGATGCCTATGCTCTTGGGTTGATCCTTTGGTGGATGTGAGTCGTGACAAACCGTATTTTCATGGGAGATGGCATCGATCCGAGACCCTCCTTCCCTATCAACACAGGCTCTTCGGATCTACTTATTTCAAAGATTCCGACACGGTGCCTAAGGTCATCGACTGGGACGTAGTGGCAAAAGAGGATTTGCTAGGTGAGTAGATCTCAAAGGCTGTCACAAACCACGTTCGCTGATATGGGCTTGGGACGCTCCCAGTTTCGAATTTTCTCCATAAACTTCTCGAAGAGTCGCCGGCACGGAGATGGACTGTCAAAGCCGCACATCGGCATCCGCTGGTCGGACACATCTTGAGCTCCACAAGAGCTCCCGTTATAGGATCAGAGGGATCCGCTACCGGAGGCGCAGCCCCCAGCAATGGCAACGCTTCGACATCAACTGGCCAGTGTTTTACAATTTTTTTTTTTTTTTGATGTCGTCCTTCCTCTGACTGACCCGTATATCTTCGCTTTTGTCAATTACAATTCTGCTTCCCCCTACCAAAGTCCCAGAATTGCACGCGGGCTGGACGAGTGTAACCCCGACCGAACCAATGGAGAGTGGCCCCATTGATGCTGACCTAAGCGTATTTATCGTCGAAGGCATGCTCCTGAGCGACGTCTCGACCTTGAGTGGTACGCCTATTAGTCCCATGTTATCATGTGGTTATAAATCTCGCTCACTACCTCTCATATCATTCATTAAAGACGTCCTCAGTACTCCTAGCCCTTCTCTACTAGCAAGTGTGCGGCCTGTGAAACACAAACGCGATGTTTCGAGATCCAATGCTCTCCAGGTCGCAACCGATGATGCACCAAGCGCGAAACGGTGGAAAGCAAACCCGTCGACAAACGACAAGGAGATCAAAAACGAGGAGGCATGGACACTCAATCACATGTGGATAAAAAGCTATGTCAAGTCGGTCTGGGGTTTCGCACGTGAGTGGAGGCAAGGGTGATGAAGAAACAACGGAGCGAGGAACATGGAAGGGATTCGCATATCGTTATTGGTTAATTCTATGCGTTGCACGAGTAAAACATGATATTTTGCGTGACTGTCGGGATCCGTCCATCAACTGGGAAATCGGCATACATAACCACGACCCGGAAGATCAGTTGTAGTGTTATGATATGCCTTTGATAATTTTTTCTATTGAATCACTCCAAGCCAATCTCCGAAGTCACTGTACACTGAAGGTAAGGGCATCACTGAGAATTTAGTGGGGCGACATCTTCCCTATGCGGAGTCGTACCAATGACTTCGTTATAGCATCCAACATCTTTCTAGTCGGTTATGGTTGAGGTCGAGCCCCAGGTCAATGGTGTGCGGCAGGCTCGGAAACAGGAGACGCGGGTTGCCAACCTTGCAGTCACCTGATGAAATCAATCGCCTCTCCCTTCTACACGTTTTTGTTTTATTATCATTGGCGTAAGGGAACTACTAGAGGGTGCTCATCATGACAATCATAAACATAACGAGCTGGGAGCAAGATGGAGAGTCGTACCAAGGGTGTAAAGTACGCGCATTAGTCATATCCAAGCATGATACATTTTGAGAGGATATTCGAGACTGTCGGGATCTTGTGTGATTCGTACATCGAACACTTGCAGAACAGTTTTTCATGGATAATCACATCTTTGGGATTGCAATATCTGTGCCCTGTTGCTATGCGATGGCGGTGGCATGGTCTCCGTGGTTGTTGTCTGCTGTATCGCGATCGGATAGGTATTGGGTTCATCCGGATAAGAGTCGCCGGGCGATCGAGATGTCGTTGAGGTAGCAATTGCAGCGCTTCTTGCAGGTATACGATGGAGGCATCGAGATCCGCGCGGTTTCTGTCTTCGGTGTAGCGTGTATGAATATACGACGCCATGCTGCATAGAGTCATTGAGCGATCACAATGTCTGGGAGGTAATAGCTCTAGCGCCTCCTGCTGATAATTTATGGCAACGTCGAGGTCCGTTCGGTTACTGTCTTCACTATACTGGGAGTATACGAATTGAGCCATTCGGTGGAGCCTGAGTGAATGATCGCGCCGGCATGGAAGTGGTAATTGGAGCACCTCCTGCTGAAGGGTGGTAGCTGTGTCGAGGTCCGCGTAGTTTCTATCTTCCTTGTAGTGTGCATGCATGTAAAGGGCCATTCTGGAGAGACTTGTTGGGTGATCAGGGTGTCCTGCAGGTTGTAATTGAAGTGGCTCCTGCTGATATTTGATGGCTGTGTCAAGGTCTCTGCGGTTGCCATCTTCGTTGTAGCGTGTGTGTGTGTAAGTGGCCATCTTGTGAGGCTGCTTGGGCGATTACAATGTCCTACAGGTCGTGATTGGAGCGTTTCCTGCTGATATGCGATGGTTGTGTTGAGATCTGCACAGTTGCTGTCTTCTTTGTAGTGAGCATGCATGTACATGGTGATCCTGTGGAGACTGTTTGAGTGATCATGGTGTCTTCCCAGTTGTAATTGGAGCGCCTCCTGCTGATATGTGATGGCTGTGCTGAAATCTCCATGGTTACTGTCTTCCTTGTAGCATGCATACATGTAAATGGCCATACCATGGAGATTGCTCCAGTGATCAGGGTATCCCTCAGGTCGCAATTGGAGTGCTTCCTGCTGATATGCAATGGCTGTGTCAAGGTCTGCCTGGTTGCTGTCTTCTGAGTAGCATGCATGCAGGTAAATGGCCATAGAGTAGGGATTGGTCAAGTAATTGCAGTGCCCTGCAGGTTCTAATTGGAGCACTTCTGTCATATGGTATTTGCCCTCATTGCCTATATTTGCCCTATGCGACTCCACACCAAGCAAATGCCCATTGGTTTATATTCAACCTTGCAAAGCACACCAAGTCCCCAAG
>WSUE01000455.1:0-17556 GCA_019633535.1 Tulasnella sp. JGI-2019a
CCGACGCTCAGGTTTTTTGTGGGGAGGGTAATCAATGCCGTCGAGCTATGAACGCCAACCCACCGCCTACGAAAAATACCTGGGCCGCCACCTAATTAGCCCCCCCCCCCCCCCCCCGACCTCATTCAAGGACCTTTTTCAGTTATCTTTTTACGGGTTTAGATGCTGCTCACCGTAACCCAAAATTCCTGCTATAATTTCGTGCCATTGATGAGTGTGACAGTGAGAATCACACCGCAAGCTATGTGTTATGCGATATCATGATTGTATCCTGGCTATGAGAGCCGGGAAACGCCTCTGGTCCATGTCAGGTCGCGTACCGACTGAGAAAAGGGAAGAGGGGGATGCGCATGTCGCTCAAAGCGAGAGAGAGACATTGTATAGAGCCGTTTGTTTACTGTTTCACATTCGCCCAGCTTGGACCTTTTTGTTCCGGTGGTGAGTTGGGTTAAACCACTATGTTATGGCATTGGCGTTTGGACCGAACTCAACAGAATCATCTCCAACACTTGTGCTAAGTAAAGCGACCGTAAGCGTGCAGCTGGCCAACCGCGGCGCCTTGCTTTCAAGAAAGCAAGTCACGTGCGAACATTGTCGACGCGACCTGGACCCTGGACTTGTCGCCCCTAACCGAGGCGCTCGGTGTTGGGGTCCACTTTCATTTCCATGGGAGTGTAATGGTTGTCGAAAAGAATCACCCAGTTGACACAATGGTAGCTGGCTTTCGTTGAAGGGTGATTAGCAACTGCATCAGGATTAATGCCCCTACTGATACAGGTTGCTACGACCCCCTCCAAACATTCGCAGATCTCCCCTCCAGCTCCCCAACAAGCTTCGGGATGCCCTCCAAAGCCTTCACCTCCCGCATTGCTTTGTGCCGCTCGAACATCCACGCACAATCCAGCGACACACACTCCACCTCTTCGAACTGCGGTATCGCTGAACACGAGGCGCAGATGCGTTGTACATCCACCAGTCGCTTCTGCGCACCCCGATGCATCAACTCCATCGCGAATATGGTTTTCTCTGGCTGAGCTGCGCATATGTTACAGATCGCTGTATGTCGAATCGAAACCCAGTTCAGTATGGACGCCTCATCCGGCATGACACGAGCTCAAACCTTGGGAGCCTGAAGATGCCTTCCCACAAATGACACATGCGATGCTCTTGAAGTGCTCTTCGATTGTGAACTTCGGCTTCGATGGCCCCACTCCTTTCTCAGTATTAGCTTCCTTCCTTTGCGGCACGAGCGAGTCCGGCACTACAGGTCTCGCAAACTTGGGCATCTCCGCGTACCAGCCTCCCACATTCGCTCCAACTAGATTGAAGACCCTCTCCAAAGGCGGGATGAGCATGTGCTCGATGTAGTACGAGGCGTCCAAGAGGTATTGATGCCTGTTCCACGTCGATACAACAGTGTCAGCTTTCGTAAACACTGACCCCATGTATGTGAGGACCAACCTGTCTTTTAGCACTTCCAAAGGCTCAAAGGCTCGATCTACTAAGCGCTGCTTAGGCTCTCCTCGCGTAATAACGTACGGTATCCGGTCTCCATACTGCGCTTCTGCTCGTGGGTCCCTCGCCAATCGCCGAGCTGCCACAACGACACCGGGAGGTGGTGGTCCCTTATCACTGGATATTTAAACGTTACGAACTCTTCAGACACTGCATCTTCCACAGCATAGTGAGTCCTCACCTGTACTTGCCCATCTTCACCTCCTTCGCGAAAATGAAATCCTGCAACGATACCCGACCGTCCATGAGTTTCGTCCAACTCGATCTGCAATACTCCTTGACCTCAGAGAGGTCCTGTGTTCTGAACAGAATCCTATTTCCACCACGGACTCGCTTAGTCGATACCCGAAACTGTGTAGGGAAGAAACAAAGGAACCTACTTGATGCACTTTTCCACCATCTTCTGCCCCGCCGGCACACCATCTCTCCTGACAGTTTCTATCCCTTTCGCATCAAACAAAGGCTCCACGTCGTCAGGATTCTCATACTTGAATCCGACGTACCGCTTCTTAGCCAAAAGGACGCATGGGAAGTAAACCTAAGGATGTCATATGTCAGACCAACTAATTACATAGAGTGGAATCGGAGCGAGTACTTGCCTTTTCAAACTTCAGCTTGACAGGTCTCGGGTTCATGGCAGTTATCGCATCTGCCATCTCATTCCCAATCCGAAACGCCTGTTCCTTTGTCTTGCCTTCTAGAGAGATGAAGAGGGAGTCCGTGTCCCCGTACACGACTTTCGCGCCCCACCTGGACGTTGTATTGATCGTAGTCACGGCCTGTTTATAAGTCATTAGGTATGTTGAACGCCCATAGTAATATGGGCGAGAATGACGTACGTGTTCCAAGGTCTCCCTTCCACTCTGTACTATGCTGTCCGCAATTTCCACGGCAGGCATACGACCAGAGAAGCTTGCACTGGTATATCCATATGTAACGTTGCAAATGAACTTGAGACTGAGTTGTCGCGCATCGAGGATTCTTAAGAGCGCCTGGCGCCCCACAATTGTAGATGCACTTGTTAGGACTGTTGTTGAGCCAAGAAAAGGGCGAGGATAGTCCCACCTGATCACCCTTTGAGGTCTTCATCGCCTGCTTTACCATTATCCGCGTGTCCAATAACTCTGTCAACATCTTCGCCAATAAGCTCTTCCGCACTGTCGGTTTGACATACATAATCCCGTTCGGCGCAACTGAGGGAGGAAGACGCCATCATTCAGCTAGTATTCAAGTCCTATAAAACATTAGAGGCCGTATCTAACTCACTGTTGATATAATCCTCGACATTACGCAAGAGACCCGGTGGCAACTCTAGATCGTCGAGGATACCAAATTTTCTCTTCCCCTTGAATGTGCCAATGCGTCCCAAGCAAGTAGAGTAGCAGTAGTTGTAAGCAATCATTATACTTGGGTACAAACTCTGGAAGTCGAGGACGACCAAAGGCGATTTATAGAATGCGGATTTTGGCTCCATGATCAGAGGTACAGCTTCGGCGGCGTTTTGCCTACCAACCTAACATGGGAGAAAGGTTAGACCGGGCGATGGAAGCCGTATGGTTATTCACATTATCTTTGCTAGGTGAGATAAGCATCAAACTTTCCGGCTTGGCGATGCGGAACATGAAAGATTCGACCTTGAACTGGGACCCTCTACTGAGGACTGAGAAGAACTCCACCCCAAAGACTCTAGCAAACTCCCTAGATGCTGAGACTTTAGAGAGAGTGACCGGAGATAAGAGTCTAATGTAGCATTTGCGTATCACTCACGCATTCTTAGTTACAACCTGTGCTTCGTCCAGAATCTCCAGGACCATTGTCGTTCTATCGATGAAATGGTCCAAAACCCGAGCAGTAACTCCAGGGGTATCGCTATTAAACCATCTCGTCAGGGTTTCAGTAGAGTACTCGGGGATCCTAAAGACCGTAAGGACTCAGTAAACTTAAAGGTAGCAGGGCGCACAGCCGAAAAGGACTAACCTGCGATGCAGAAGATGAAAGGCAACATTTTCCAACGTATAATGCAGCAATGCCTGTTCGGCCCGCATGATTCGCCATGTGTTCAGAACATGCCGACCGGCCACTTTGAAAGTAGAAGTATGCTCTGTATCGTACAACCTGTTCTCGCGCTTGACGCTGGTCCGAACACGCGATACCAAGTCTGAGATGCTCATTTCTGTGGCCAAGAATGCTCTCAGTGAGATATAGACCCTCGCTGTTCAAAGTGAAGGCGTACCAAAAGTGCGTCCCATTCTCTCCACAAGGTAGCCCCAACTGCCATTCTGAAGCTCCCATCCAGATAGAATATCCGGATCCCAACCTTGTACCTGATCCACAAAGGCATTGATCAGGTCTAGCTCCGTGTCGAATAATCGGATCGATGTGTCCCTCATCCGACGAGCGCACAGCTGAGGACTCTCCAGCGCGAAACAGCCCGTGAGATAACTGGCACGGCGCTCTGCCGGATCTGTCACCATTACATCATCTTCTTGAAAAGCGTAGAATATACACTCGATTCTGTCGTGTTCGGGATCTGGGAGCAAGTCGCCCCGCGAGAGGGCTGTGCGGAAGAGAAAGCACGTGATTTAGCCTTGAAAGAAATGTCACCCTCATTGTGGATTTTACTTGCAAAAGATTTCGATTGATAAAACAGACATGTTCTGCTGCTCCCGACCTGCCGCTGTGTTCGTTGACTTTTGACTTGCTCTGAGCCCGTGTTTGTTCTTTTGTGTAGGGCCAGCAATCTAAACACCAAAAGACGTTTTGAGGATATTGAAACTGTACGATGATGAATGTTTTGAAATGAGCTTACCTGCGACTGTAAGTTTAACCTTTTAGCTCTTGTCGTCTCCACGATTGTCCCATCAGTCTCCTTCAACCACTTCACCAAGTCATGCCGACTAGGCGGTCCAGCTTGTACTCCACCAGCATATTCCCACCCGGCCACACCCCTCCCAATTAGTGGGTACCTACCGGGTTTCGGCTCCGTACTAGTATGAAACGCCCTCTTAGAAGGTGAAACCTTTTTCACGGCTTCGCTCGGATCTTCAGCGTCGTCCCACCAGTCATCCATGACAGCCCAATCTTCTAATGACCCGACCCCAGTCCCACCCTTGAGATGGAAGAGCCTTCCAGCGTATTCAAGCGGGCGCTTTGGGGCGTCCACGACGTTTGAATAATACGGATCGCGGTAAAGTGTCTCCTTGATGCCCAAGTCAACCAAGTTCAACATGACTTCCTCTGAGGTAGGCGGGAGGAGCGGGTACGCATACGCCGAGGAGCTGAGTGGTCGGTTTTCTAAATGAGGCCGTTGAATGATCGCGAGAATTAGGGAAGTATGAAGAATCAGGAAATCTCACCTGTGTTGGCGCCACTCGCTGAATCGCCCGTTGAGTCGAAAGATGGCCCGCGCCACCCGTCTGTACCATAAAAGCCGAGGCCAACATTACCGTGATGTGTCGTCGCAACTTTTCGGCGCTTCCTGGCTCTTCCCGCATCAGAATGAGACTGAGTCGTCACATTATCCAATGTAACGCTCTGTGTGGTGTCAAAAAGTTTGACCAGAGAGGTGATTCCAAGCGATGCGTCGCCAGAAGATAAAGGAGAGAAGAGATCGGTGTCTTGCGGGGGCCGCTTTGCATCTTGTTCTCGTTGCAAGGCCTCGAAGTCAAAACTCGAAGTTGGTAGTCCTGTCACATTAGGGGTTGGGTTAAAAGACTCTTCGGTCGGTGACGAGGGCTCAGTGAGAGGGATTACGGGAGCCCAAGCAGGATCAGCCCTGTCCCCCTCTTCTGAACTTGGGCTGGAACGAACCCGGGCGGAGTCGACGGATCTTCTCCCACCCAGAACCGACTGAGCGGAACGCTTCGGTTTGGATTTTGAAGCAAGCTGAGCTGCTTGATGATTGCTACTGCTTACATTAATGAGACAATTAGGTGCCGCTATCCCGTCTTATTAAAAAAACCAACATACCTAGCACGTTTAACCAACGGCGAGAGCAGCGCCTTTTTCAGAGAAGACGTTCTGAATCAATTTTGGAGGGTAAACTGTAAGACATGTTAGCTCATGATCGACCAAGGAAGACACACCGTTCTAACGGCGCGTTCCATGATTGCTCGCTGAACGGGTTTGATCGCTTCCTAGTCGGAGTGACGTCCCCCAAAGTGTGCGAGGCTATCAATGGACTTCGGTATCGTGTTGGAGTCAAAGAACGGATACTCGAGGTCCGGGAAGGCGTGCGCAGTTCGCTCGGTTGGCGAGATGGACTATTCTCCCGCGAATGACTATCATTCCGGCTTTGTATGTAGGAATATTACGAGCAGACTCACGTTCGGGATACAGGTGGGGTGTCAAATTGAGCAGCTCTGTCGATAGGATGCTTGACGGGAGTCCCAGGCGCTGAGTTTGGGAGTGGATCTGGGCCCTCGAGGCCGTCGTCATCCTCTTCCATGTCTTCGGATCCGGTCTCACGGCCGTATGCTGAGCGGGGATCTTCAATCCTCTGGCTTGTAAGGAGCTCCTCATCGATTTCGACGGTTGCATCGGTCTTCCCATTCTCGCGCATTGGTCGAGCACCAGCATCCATCTCCTCCGGTGTATTGAAGGGACTTTCATTCTCCGTTTCAGGTGTCCACATGCGGTATTCTGATGGCCAGAGGGCCTCTCGACTCTCAAAAGCTGTCATCACGAATCTCGCCCAGTCTTGCGAGGGTAGTTCATACACGTCATGGCCATCTTTCGCCTCCTGCTCAATCCGTTGTTGAAGCTCCTCCCGTAGTCGCGGCTCGGCCCTCCATCCAGGCCCGTTCCCCCTGGGAGAGGTCCCACCGGTGGGTAGAACTGGTGTTGGTTGAAGCCCTTTGGCGAGACGACGTTTGCGCTCGTCTTCCCAGAGCTCACGGACGCTCAGAACAAGAGGATCTTCTGGCAGAGGTAGTGCTGGGATCGAAAGCGTGTTATGGATATTGCGCGGTGCAAGGAGCCGGGGATTGAGTATGTGGTAGGCCGTTATGTCGAGTTCGAGTGGCAGATTACTTTCTCGCTGATGGGGAGAGATGGAAAATCTAGAGGTGTCGATATCTATTCAACGACGGGCGGTGATCAGTTGACGCTAGAAGACGCTGATGATTCTCACAGCAATATACCGTCGTCGCATGAATCGGCCGCTGTCCTTTCCCGGACAGCTGCTTGAGCTATTTCCAGCTCCCCACAACCGTAAAGGCCGTAGTCGCACATGAACTGAAGCAGGTAGCTAAGGTGACTCTCGTAAACCTCAAACCGGCGTTGCATTACACCCCCGGAGCGGAGAATCGTGACGACTCGGAATGTCAAGCCAGGATCAACCAAGTGGATCTTCAAGAATGGCGTCCAAGCGCAGTGAAATCCATAGAAATGGACGCCTTTCACGATGTGGATCGTCCGGATATAACGAGAGGAAGTATCCAGTGGGTTACGCCGCATCGATATCGCGACAGCGTGGTTGAGAGATTGCTGTAGCTTGAAGACATACTTGTTGACTGTTGAGGAATTGAAATGAGCACTTAATTTCCAGAGTTCAAATAATTGAGGACGAACCAGCTTCAGGTTTCATCGAGCCTTTGTACTCGACGTAGAAATAAGGATACACCTGATGTATGTGGACGCAAGTCTTATGTCCATTGGAAGCCAAGCCGAAGATCCGGATAACTGGGACTTTGCTGAGGGAAGTATTGTCAAATTCCCCTCTTGGCTGAATAGCGTAGTCGGCGTTCGTTATCCGAACCTTTATGATCGGCGTCGTCATGTCAGTCGTACGCGTGGAAAGGGTTAAGTCTGTTATTGGGAGTGACACCCTGTCGGAGGTGGCAGAAATATATATATGGCAGCCTACGATTCAATGGGAAGACCTGATTAGATTCTAGAGCGCGGAGTGCACAAGGCGAGGCATTGGTTTATGCGAAGATGGTGGTGAATTATAAGCCATTGTTACGGCTCCCACAGTTGATGCCCATAACCTCCCTTGTAACCAAAAACCATTGTCTGAAGAATCTGTCCAAGCGTCGCTCAGGAATCAAATCGATTACTGAGTAATCGATCCCCGTGATAAACCAAGTCGATACATCTCTCTAACGTTCTTCAGGCTCAGCTCTCCGACGCCCCTGATTTAATGTTTAATGCTTTCGCTGCATCTCTGCATATAAGGTCGAGTCGATGATTGAAGTTAGCTCACTTACGGTCGCTTGCGCCTCAGAACTATAAGGTGCATTTGTGGCGGTCAGCTCGAGATGAATAACTTATACAATGATTCCATGAAGTGTGATCCCGGAGAGTGGATTCAGGGCTTCGTCGAATTTCATTTCAACAACCATACATCCCGCCATCATCAGATCAGCCCGTGATCTATTCAATCAAATTTGCGTATTCGACCAACAGGTTGATTAAGCATTAAGCTTAGCGAAACGTGCCCAATTCTATTCTGTACTTTCTTTTGAAATGTGACAACCAGCTCCGCCACGGTGCTCTAACCAGTCGCAACAAGTTGAACCAGTTGGCTCTGTCATCTTCCACATTCACCATCGATATGTTGGCCGGCTTTGAATTGTTCGGTTGTTCGATCGTGCCGTCGGACCGAGAATATGTTTTTATTTTGGGCTGGGCTATGCCAAGTGGCTCGTTTGGAAATATCCATGTATCACGGGGTCCTTTTCTCAGCGGTTGGGACGAGATACACCACGTTGTTGTGTTGAACCGTTCTGGATATAAAGCTCGCACGTATTTCACGAACAGAGAGCTCATCATCCAACCGTTCCTTCCTTCGTCTACCTTAAATATCTCTCACCTCTCACAACTTTCTTACATTTAATCACTCATTCCTCATAATCAGTCTTCCAGCTTTATCCTATCACCATCCCTTAATACCTTCCAACCAACCACTCTTTCATCATCATGTACTGCAACACCATCACCCTCTTCGTTCTCTCGATCCTCTCCTCCACCGTGATTGCTCGCCCCATCCCTTCTCCCTGGAATGGCGGCAACGCGTACTCGGGGGCTGCTGGAAACGCCGCTGGCGGCGCATCCAACCCTAACACTGATGGCGACGCGTCCTACGGACTGGGCGCGCTCAACTTGGTCAACCCTACCACATCTTCCAACGACTACGACGGGTCATCTGGCCTCAATCTCCTAGGCCTCTCGGGCTCTCCCTTTGGCACAGCTGGACTGGCGGGAGGCAATAGCGGCAACGGTGGTCAGGCCGTCTCCGGTGATGCCGTCGGTGGCAATGGTGGTTACAAGTACGTCTTCAAATTCTTATTCCCCATTTGCTGATTCTCCGAATCTTGACCATGGCGCCCGTTTCTTTTTTTCCTGTAGGCTTGCAAGCGGAGGTGGCTGCAAGGGCGATGGATCTGGCGGAGGTTCGGCATACTCTGGAGCTGGCGGGAACACTTCTGGCGGAAGCGCCAGCGGTACCGGCAGTGGCCTTCTTGGAGCGTTCAATGTCTTTGGTGGTGAGTAGCAGCAGCCTCGCTTGAAACAAGGACCCGATTGCTTACACATCCTCTGCTTTTGTAGGCCAAGCTGGGAATGGAGGCAACTCTAACTCTGGCACTTCTACTGGTGGAAACGCGGGTGACGACCTTTGCCAGTGATAGCACCTTGTCACACAGTTGTCCTGCAGTAGTAGCCGTTTGTCTTGCCATAGAATTACCTTACCCCCTGGACAGTGCGCCGCCCTAAGTGCATATATCAACCCTTCTGCATAACCGCCCTATCGTCACGCTGAAAACGCACTGTGAACCGAACACTAGCAGCATTGCATACGCGAAGCAACATCATGGCTCTGGCTATAATTGGATTTGTGATTCTTCTATTCCCTACGCCATGAGGTAGATTAGCTTGAACACTTTGGTGGATGTACCTCCTAGTTGAGGGCGATACGTAGATTCCTTTCGCGCAGAGACTCAAGTATGCGAGTAAGGTGGTCGAGGTTTTGAGGGCAAGATGCATTGGCAGGAGGAGACGATAGAATACATTCAAAGAGGATAAGCAACACGGAGAAGCACCAGATAAAGGCATGCAAGATCTGGGCGAAAATATACAAGAGTATCCAAGGACTCTATTGTGTGATCGGAGGCGACATTCACAATATCGACCTCCTGGTACCCTTCCTCGTCCTCGTCCTTGTCCTCCTCTCACTGTCCAGCACCATCTTCCTCTTCGGGGTGCTTCGAATGCCGATGGTGCGCTTGATTTTGGTCATGATTGGAACGTGGGTGCTCTCGCCCATTCGCCTCAGTTCGTGCTTGGCGTGCTCTCGTCCGTCATGCGTGGTATTTGGGTTTGTCAGAGCAGCCTCTGAATGAGAGAAAGATTACGCTTTATCAGTGGATATAGCATGAGGGAGATGAGGCAACCGAGACTCACTGTAACCACCTGCGACACGCTCACGATGGCTCTCGGAGTTGCGAGCTTTGCTTCGGGTGAACATATTTGATTTGGTAGTGGAAGTTGGAGTTTGTGTATAGCAGTAGAGTTAGGAGAGAATATTGAAAGGACACTTTGATGGCGGGGATAATGTCTCTTTTTATATGCTCGAGGTGCCCAAAGCGTGTCATTGCTAAACAGTGGAGCCACAACGCGCGTGTTTTAACGATGACGCGCCATGCCGAAAACCGAAGCTTGGCACTCCATGCTTCTGAGCATGATGTCATCGCATTGTATCCCTTTGCTGCAACCGCTACGTTGCCGGTTGGACGCCGACCTAACGTAGGGCTTTGAGACAGTGGGAGGGCCGACAAGTAACTTGAATTTGAGTTTTTAGTCGCTGCGGAATACGAACAGCGGAAAGGAGGCCACACAAAAGAAGCATATCCACGCGCAGCGCAGCCCTGGTGACACCTTATATCGAAGCATAAGGCCAAGGCGAGGCCATCGTTAACGTTTCCGTAGTGGAGCAGAGAAGCGATAACTTTTTATACTTTGGAGCTGTGTGGAGTGAATAGTAGATGGGGTCGCATGTTGGGGGTAGTGGGAAGATTATCCACCTCACAAAGTCATTGCAGATGTTGGACATAGGAGCTCCCCGATCAAAACTAGGCGAGCCAGGAGCTGGTTCATACTGTAACAAGAATACGATCCGGCTCAGGTCGCAGCGGTTGCGATTATTTTTAAATCTGGGTGGATAATCCGAACGAGGTTCACCGTGACCACGTCCTCTGGGAACGGAAAGGGTGAGGTGGATATGGCCTAGGTGGCTTTGAAGGAGAATGTTGTCAAGTGGGTGGAGGCTCATGTCTTGCCGGTGAGTTAGAATCTGTACATGGCACCAGAATCGTTATCACTGATGGACGGGCATTCTTTTTATTATTATTATTAAATTTTTTATCAGATCTTGACTTAAGCCGCAGCCCACTTTACACGAAGGGAAAGATGTAACTGTCGATCGACTGGGAGATGTGTCCACCGGAAGTAGGGAGTGGAAGGATAGTATCTGTTCGTCCCCGTCTGAGAGCAATATTCTCTTCCGTTCATTCGAGTGTTGACCATGGCTCTTGCGAACTAAGGCACCTAACGGCGTGGTGTACTTGCTGGATGGGCGTCATTGATATCGACTGATATCGCACTGAGCTTGCTTCACGACACATAGATAAGATAGAAGTCTCGATAAAAATACATGTGGACATTTTAATGACGCTACCAGGAAACGTAGATTGTATCGTACAACATGGGGAGTTTGCGATCAACGAGAATGGAAAAGCAGACGACCCTCCGCGATGGTCGTGGCGGAAGTCAAAAGGCCACCGTAACTCCCCCTGCAGCTCCCGCTCGGATATGCTGTCTCCTCGTCCTATCCTGCAGATACTTCATATACGTCGTGCACAATAGGAGACGAAGGAATGACGGTGTCACAGGAACCAATATCGTCAACTTGCCCTGGAGTTCATATGACCAATGGGGTCAGCGAAACGAAACAGCTTGTTTGATACGGGGCTAGGAGAGCGCTCACAATCTCGTGCATGGAGAACTTGGTTCGGACGAAACGCGCGACGACCACTTTATCTTGGGTTCGGGTGATCTTCATCAAAGAAATACTAGTCAGTCTGACTGGGCGGTTTTGGCATGGACGCCGTTAAACTGACCGTCAAGTCATCGAAGAATGACGTGCTGATCTTGTAGTGTGCACCACTGTAGTCATCAAAAGAACGATTGCTATAGAGACAAACCAGCACAATTAGTGAAAAAGGCGAGAGTCGGGAATGGTGTTGCCTAGTCGGGGTTTCCTTACACGCTCCAAAATGGCTCTCCACCTTCCCCTTTGTGCTTGCCCATGATGATGTTGGCGTTGGTGTTTTCGGGATCGGCAAAGGTGGAGGTGCAGCCCCAGCAACCTATCCATTACATTATAAACCGAATGTCAGCAAAAGGTTCCTCCTCCTGCTCCAGGAATTGATATTGGGGAAGGTGGTCTGGGCGTACCTTCGCCTTGAATGTCCATCAACTTCCTCCTCGTCTCAGTGCCATCACCACTTTTCTCTCTACCTTCAACGGGAGCTGGGGAGGGTCCCTCGAACAGCTCAAGGGTCTTAGAGTTCCATTTCAAGTGACGGAAGTGATACACTGGATCCCCTCGAATGGCTGCAGCCGTCGCATCCCCAGACTTGGATCGAGAGAGCACCTTGGAGAAGGTCGAATATGGTTTAACGTCCTGCACGAGCGCGGAAGTGGCTGAAGCAACGGACGTTGCGTTTTGAAGTTCCGGAGTCGTTGGTTGATGTAGTTGGACGACGTCAGCGTTCTTGCGACCAAAGCCACAACCGTCGTTGGACCATTCGAAGAGATAGGTTTGTGGTGAAGATATCACGTGGTTCTTGAACTTTTCCATCGTTTAGAGGTTCGAGTGCTTGTTTCGCAAAGGCAAGTGAATTTTGTATGATTTATAGCTGGGCGTGGATGAGGGAATATGAATGACTCTTATCGGTGCATAGCAGGCTACGACGTTCTGATTGGCTCAAAGTGTAGTCGCAGCAACGAAGCAGACTGCGGGAGTTCAGGTGGTTCAGTGATGAAACGGACCCTGCCAAGCCTAAATATATATATATGCTATTCTTATCTCAAACCTGCATGTCGGTAGAAGTTGGATACTGGCCTGAAATTAGCGGCCATTTGATGATTCGCTATGAAGTGAAGGATTACGATGTGGTGTAGAGCGGGAAAGAATTGGGGTGTGATCAGTGACTCGAGTCGGCTTCGAGCTTCGAGCCTCAAGCCGAGCCGGCTGTCGCTGGTGGGCCGAAGGCTCACGGCCCGGCCCAGGCATCACCGCTTGGAGACCTCATTCGGCTGGTCCAGGGCATGTACTTGCACGGAAAAGCCATATCCTATTCCATGCACATGGTTGGACCCTTTACACTGTGTTCTATGAATTCTAAGAATTTCCACCAAGACATATCTAGAAGTGCCATGAGTGGGTTGAAGGTTACTTAGATGTGATCACCTACCTACACAATAGACTTGCTATTATATGAATCTCACTACCATGTTCATCAGCGTCAGGTATGGTTAAATCTCATAGGAAAAGCCTACTGCGATTAGCCTGTTCTGGACCCTGCTCACTTTCTTTGGATATAAACGCTGGCTCCTGTTAAACGATATAGTAAACGACGCGGTGGATTTGCTGGATGCACCAGCTTCACGTGCGACAGTATAGTGCGGTGAACAGTGGGTCGCAGTAACTGTGGTGAAGCGTGTGCGCTGCGCGAGCTCAGACGAACCATAAAGCATACCAAGACTGAGCAGATATACATATCGTAGGGGCGAATTTAATTCGAGGACTTCAAACCAACCCCTTGGAGGAAAGAATTACTGGCAAGCTGGGTATACATGTTCCGCACAGCAGTGATAGCCCTTTAATCATTACAGTAGCGCTTTAGGCTGAGAAGCCTATGATTTGTTGGCGGTGATAAACTCATGACTCCACCATTGGGCTGAGAAGAAACTCGTAAATCCAGAGAGCCATTTGGTAGGGGTTGGTGGAGCCAGATTCGGTGCCCTGGATCCTTTCTCGAGAAGATGCCCAAGTAAGCCGAAGTTCGGCATGCTACGTAGCTGAGTCGACTGAAGCTAGAAAGGGCATCATTCTGCATGGCTTTCGACGACACGACTTGGCATGACTGGCCGATAGCGTACGAAACGCAACGCAAATGTCTTCAAGGAAACGTTCATAGCCTTAAGGCTGCCCTAAAGCGTAGGGGGTGACCAGCTGCAGAGTAGCAATCCAGTGGTAGCAAATACACAAGATCAGTTCACTCAATTGACCCTTTGCCGTCGATAACTTGTAGAGGGTAGTGTCATATGTCGTGGAGCTTTCAACATAACCAACGTAAATGCGTGGATTCGGCAGCGAACGAATGCAGACAACAGGCGTGTGTCAGAGATGACGCCATGCTACTATATAGTGGTTATCTCCCGGACAGATCAGATCAGCCAGAGTTCAAGTCACATTGTACCGCATATTCTGCGGCATTGGCGTTGCTTCCGAAGAATTGGAAGCCAATCATAAACCCAATGCTAGGCATACGCAATTTATGAACTGAATACCGTAAAGTATGAAATTTGATCCTCTGTTTATATTTTATCATATACTTTTGCAAAGCTCCACATCTAAGGATTCTACTTGTTGTGGCCCAGTCGTATTTCATGTAGTTGAGGTCTTTGTTTCCCCAAGGGAATCCTCCTCGTTTTCGTTCATGTTGCGTCTTTCTCTAAGCTCTATGTCGTTTTGGTGCTCTTCGGCATCCGAATCGCAGCGACGACGCCCTCCTCCTCGGCCTCCATCAAAACTCAAGTGAAGTTTTTGCGCAAGCTGATTGGTCTTGACGGTACGCTCGTTCCACAGAGTGTCGACCTCGGTCAAACTACGTCCAAGGGTCTCCGGAAGGAAAAGGACGCAAGCGATACTAGTTATAGCTAAATAAGAATTATAAATGCTGAGTGCTTGTGCAGGGGAAGAGCGGAGAAGTCTGTAGACTACTCACCGAGGCAAGCAGCGAATAGAAAATAGGGTCCAGAAGGGTAGGCCGACAAGAAGACTGGGGTTGTGAGCGCTACACATGTATTGACAACCCAGCAGATGGATTGCGACAATGAAGCTGCAACGGCACGACTTCGAGATGGTTGCAATTCGATGGTCGCCAGCTGTTCCGCCAAACACAAAGTGTCATGAGAGGGCTTCTGGACCGCTTGATGGAATGTCGTTGCCACATACCTTCAACGAGACCGCCCAAGTGACCGAGAACAGGATGAGAAAGACGTAGATCAAGGAGATGATGATCCATTTCCCGGCCAGTGCCTTGGAACCTCCCGAAGCATACAGCATAGCGATGATGAACATACACACTCCCTGACCGACGCCGCCCCAGATAGTCGACGGACGACGACCCCAACGATCCATCAAGACCAAATGTGTCGGTAATGTGACGCTAATCATAATATCGAATAGTAAAGCCAGTTAGTGACGCGTTAGATAGTCATTAAAATTATGAAATGAAGAAGGTACACACGCAGCCAAAAGGATCCCAGAGACACCAGAAGCGAGGAAAGAAGCTTGTTGGGATTTTAATCCAGCTTGTCTAAAGACCAATGGTGCGAAGTAAAGCACAGCGTCAATGCCGCTGAGTTGCTGGAATGTCACGGTTGAGTGGATGTTAGTAGCTTTCTACTATGTAATGATTATAATGTCATACCTGCATGCCCATGAGAAACATGGCCAAGATTGCCCTCCAACGCGTCGTGGGGTCCCGCATCGTCTCCTTCAACGTGGCGTTGTTTGTTCCCGAGCTCAGCCGTACCAAAAAGTCTTCCTTCTCTCTTTCAACGCCATGTCGATCGAACTGCTCCATTACAATCCACGCTTCTTCCTCCCGACCAACTTGCAGTAGCCAACGTGGAGAATATGGAAGACGGTGCATGCCCACTGCAAGGGTCAGCGCCACGACGGACTGGATGATAAACGGCGTCCGCCATGAGAAGTTCGAGTGAAGGTTTACGCTGCCGTAGCAGATGAAGTAGCCGCAGCAAACGCCGACGGTAACTAGATTCCGCGCGGAAGATGCGATATTATCGTCAAAACGACCGCGAATATAGATGATACGGGCCATGACTTACTGAACACTTGCAGCATCGTAGTAATCTGCCCTCGAACTGTATGGATATACCGCGTGAGTATAGTTAAGCTGAGCCCTGACAGGCAGACGAAGCCTACCATTCGGAGGAGATAGTTCTATCAAGTACACTGGAACAGTACGCGCAGTGAGCAACTGGCATCTGAAACAAGGTAGAATGGCAAAACAAACCTCCACACGGGCCCAAGAATATTCCTTCGCCAGCTATTTACAACGTCCACTCAGCTCGAGAACTAGCGCTTGGTTCAAACGAGAACCTACCTCCAGCGATGAGCCTGCCCAACAGGAGCATCCACCACGTAACGCTAGCTGCCTCGAGTGCGCTCCCTAGCGCGGCGACGAGGGCACCAATCATAATGGTGTGCTTTCGAGAGATGCGGCCGCTGAGCCAACCCGAGAAGAAGCATGTCGCGGAAGCCGCCATGAGGAACTGTTCGAAGTCGATCAGCCAAGATACATCGGAATAAGTATTAAAAAACCAGTACTGTGGCTACGAGGACTCCTTGGATCGTAGAGGAGCGATAACGACTAAATGTTGCTAGGAATTGGGGCATCACGGTAATCGGGCCGATTGCACCTATCAGACTTTGCTTTATCAGAGCTTCGCACAACGGCTTTAGTATCGTTTGCCCGTACCAGTATCTAGCCCGTAGAAGAGTCCGCCTGTACAATATCACGAATAAGTAAGCGTTGCTGGTACAGACGTAATATATCTGAGCGGACGTGACAACATACCGAGACTGACGAAGCCTGCAACAGTATGAATGTTCCATGCCGGTGGTGCCATCTTCGACGAGTGGGAATGGAGATTCGAGGAGTAGGTTGGGGGCAATTGGAAGTTTGAGATTGGCCCTCAGAAATTATACTCTAGGCGGCCAGGCATAAGAAATGGCCTGTAAAAAGAGGCACGGGTACATCCGGATCTTCCTTTTATTAATTAGATGTTCGAAATTGTGGTTTTCAATAAAAACACTTACCTAATCAAGACTGTGTAAGGTGTCTCACTGATAAGCGTCGGTACCACAAGACCCTCATAAATGTGCTAACCACTTCACAATGTGGAATAGGGTGGTTTTGAGGCAATGCTCAGCCATACTGTTTTGACTATAAATCAAGCCCCTAAATTCGTGTCCAATCCTCTTAATGCACATTTTGTCCCAGACCATAAACACCAGTATGCTACATCCCAACCACCTTGCCCCTGACTCTTATCACTTGCTGTCAAACCATTTCCTGCTGTCACCTACTTGCTTCAGTACTACTATCCTCCTCTTATTAACCAGATGCTCGAAACCTGTGCTTTCAATTCAAATACTTACCTAATCGAGCTGTGTGTCTCACTGGACTAATGAGTGGGCCTGAAATTGCTTGCTACCACATGACTGCTAACCATTTATGCCCTATGATGCAATGAATGAAAGTATGAGGGTCATATTAGTTGCTCAAACAATACCATAGTAGTAGTTACTTGATCAGAACTGAGGGCTCCAATTGGTACTGCAAGACCCTTATGCCATGTTTTACTCTATTTGTTAAATGTCATATTGTATTTGCCCTCATTGCCTATATTTGCCCTATGCAACTCCACACCAAGCAAATGCCCATTGGTTTATATTCAACCTTGCAAAACGCGCCAAGTCCCCAAGTCAACATTTGTTATGTTTGTTCATTCTACCTGTGCACCTTGAAAAGCCAACATTTCGACATGTCCAAATATCTACATGTGCAGAGAGGAAGTCACCATTGACTGGGGTAATGTTCAAGTTCTACACACGTGCCAAGAAGCAAGTGTCTGGGCGAAGTCTGATTCCCACACTACAAGAAGCGCCCCCTAAGAGTTTAACCACTCAGTGATCATTCACCACACAGCGATAGGAGCTGC
>WSUE01000456.1:0-17497 GCA_019633535.1 Tulasnella sp. JGI-2019a
ACATGTAGAAATGTTGGCTTTCCAAGGTGTGCAGGTAGAATGAACAAACATAACAAATGTTGACTTGGGGACTTGGCGCGCTTTGCAAGGATGAATGTAAACCAATGGGCATTTGCTTGGTGTGAAGTCGCATAGGGCAAATGTAGGTGATGAGGGCAAATACAATATGACAGTGGATAGGAGTGGTTGAGCATGGAACACCTTGCCTGATAATAAAACGACAATATTGGTAAAGAAGCGTTGAGTGAAAAGTGACTGATGTATGCACTTTGGAAGATCTCCATCTGTGTACATGCCTTGGGCCCTTTGGGATATGTAGATATGAGGGATGAAAGCGTGACTCAACTCCAAGAAGGGTAAAGGGGCTGGGAACAAATACTGTATAAACATCATGTCGTGCAGCAGCTCAGCTGGGTGGTATCCCAACACTGAGCCCAGCAATCAGCACAACACCCTAGGTTATATCCATCATTGACGTATGGTCATGATGAGTATAGTTATCCCTCGAGTTCCTCGCCGGTGGCATTCACCTTTGTTGTATGTATTGGTATTCTGTACTGCACGCAAGCAGCCCACAGACTCGGTTCTCTTGAATTTTGCTCAGAGTAGAGTCTTCAGATGAAAGCAAGTGAGGGATTTAAAACTGTCGCTTATCGTTCTCATCTATGCAACAAGCCCTCTATACATCGCGAAACCTCCTAAACTCCTCATCCCTATCTAATACATCCCACACCAGCTCACTGAGCAACATATTTACTTCTATAGCCCCTTTATCCTCCCCTTTCACTTCGAGGTAATAGACCAAGCCATCCAACAAACTTATGACCGTAAATGGCATCGAGACCAGCTCTGGCTCCTCATCAAACACCACACCTTCATAGATCTTAAACTTGTTCCACTGGCTGACCATGAAGCTTCCGGTACCATAGCGAAACTTGGTTCGGATCTTGCCTTTATCAGGCTGGAGAGCGATCCAATGGAGACTTTGCTGCAGTGAGGAGGCAGAAGTTGTGGCGGGAGTGCGAGTGAGGGAGTGCACGGCTTGCGCGATGGGCCAGAGCTGCTCGGAGCCGAGAACTTCTAGAGGCAGGCAAGTAATGGCCGTGATTAGCGAGTTCGGGAAATAACTTGTAGGAAGGCAGTCGAGTGAAAGCCAGGAGAAAACGGCCTACATTGGGTGGCGGAGGAGACGGAGTGGGAGCGGAGGGAGTAACAGACGGAGGAGGTCCGGTTGAGCCAATCTCGGGCTCGACTTCAGCTGGTGTCACCTCAGCCTCAAGGTGGAATAGTTCTGGTTTGAATTCGAGTGAAGCTTGTTGAGCCTCTGGGGTGATGTTGTCACTCAGTCCGGTCAAGTAGGACCAAATCTGAGGAGGCTGAGCGAGTGAGGGGACTCTTTCTGCAAGATCCTTGTCATTCAGTCCTCGATACAACTCCGCTAGGTCCCTCACTAGTTTGAAGAACCCCTCTGCGTCGCATACGGTGTGAAGGAGCCTCACTCCTAGGCTGACCCCTCCGCAGGCGAACCTGGTATGCTGAACCGTCAAGATCGGCTCCTTCCCAATCCCTTCTGGGATACCATGAAATGGTGCGAATAGGGCATTACTGTCGCCCGGAAGATCTGTCATTCGTATTTGAGAGGAAGGGTATCCATCCAAGCGATCAGTGCACTCGGCCAGAAGGAGTTCTGCTCCAGTGCCGAGCTGGATGATCTCAGGAGTGTTGTCGCCTGCGTTAATGGCTATTCGACCAGTTAGGTGGGGGTAATAGTTGAGTAGGAGCGAGAGAGCATGTTCCAAGCGGGCAGAGGGGATGAGTTTGGGAACAAGGGAGGAGGGTTTATAGACGAATACGACTGCGATAGGAATAAAAGGAGTGACGAGGGAGTCGAGGGGACCAAGACGGAAGGGGGAGTCGAGGGAGGACCAGGAGCTGGCTTGGGTTGGAAGGAGAGTGTGTCGAGAAGTGACTGACGAGGCCAGGAGATGCGTTGCTCATGAGAAGTGGTCGGATTAAGGACCTTTGTGGCAGTGAGGATGGATATGTGAATGAAGCAGAAGTCTTAAGGAGGACGACATTCGTATTGATTACCCTACGATGCGAACCGATGGATATAGTCCGCCTTGACCGCAAGAAAGTGCTGTGCTGACCGCCGTGAGAATGCTTCATGCTTCGTGCTTCGGCCAGTACGGGAATAGTGCCGCCGCAAGCCAAGCTAAGCCGGAAGTTTGCACGCCAAGCTTTGGTTAGTCAAGCTCAAGCTGGTCTGTAAGCCTTTCCTATCAGCCATATAAAAAATTATGCAGCCGTCGCTACCAGCTCAGTCAACAAACGTTGACAAGCAGGCTTGGGCTTGGCTTGGCAAAGCCTAGCAAGCCCGTGAGCTTTGTGAGCAAGCTAAGCCTGCTGGACTTGCGGCAATATTATGTAGGAATCGCTTTCAAGGGTCAGGATCTGACCAACTTCTCACCCTCGGGAAAATCTCGCGCTCCCCCACACCACTCCTCTCTACTCGTCCGACAAGCTTCACAATTTGCGGCATCACTATATACATGCATTGTCGCTACTTAATTCAATTTCGAGTGGTTGTCTCTCTGAACATCCCGCCAACAGAGCATCTTGGTCACTTGGAGGGTCCCCAACTCGCTACCGCATGCAGCATAGAAAATGGACAGGATCTTGACAACTTGGAAAACGCCAACGGACACTCTCGGAGCTTGGATGCTACCGCTGTGGAGGAGATATTGAGGTTGGTGAAAGGGCAACGAATCAACCTACTAACGGTTTGCAAGCCGTCACCGGGGTCAATAATCGGTCAACTCGTGCCTCCATGGTTTATGCAAAGCTCAAGGCTCACTCTACAGTGTCCTTCGACTTCTAGTTGTGATGCAGCACTGGCTGGGCGAGGCTCTTTGAGGTCGGCTGCGCGCTGAATCGGGATCTAGCCGTCTTGGTATGTCTCCCATCTCACCGTTCCTTGCACCCGCCAATATCGTTAGCAGCCGCTGAAGTTGTATTCATCACTAGCCAGTCATCTATATTTTCTCCTCCCGAGGACATATCTACATCCTTATCTGACTCGTTGCATTCATCCACAACAACCTCCACCATCGGTTGACTCAGGGACCATGCATGCATCGGTATTTTTGACATACGTGGCGACTCAGATGATGGTCCAGCACCGGCCACAACCACCTCGCGCTCATAGATTATATCAGAAGAGGCACCACGTTGAATTCTCTCAGGAGGTTTGAACGACTCTCTTATTCGTTTACACGTTAGCGGCGGATCTGGAAGCGACGTACTCCCGAGCGACGCCGTGATCAGAGCCGGAGGGTTCAATTCCGACGGGAGGGATCCCATTCTCAGCCGAGAATACCTAAACCTTTGAGCCAGAGTTCGTCCTGCTGTTACTGTGCCTTGCGGGCGGCAACAGCGCAGAACATTGAAGATTTGCGGCAAATACGCTCCCACCACCCCGGAGCGCAACAGAATCATCGCGTTCCAACCTCTCACCCTACAGTTCCAAGTAACTGAATCCTGACCTTCTTGTATAAAAGGAATGGCATCGACGCAAGCTTCATCGTCCACAGTAGCTGCAAGACCAAAGCCCTTCCCTTGTCCTCTTCACCCGTGGGGTCATCGCCATCTCCGAGCACTGGGGAGGTCCTGACTCACTAACGAAACGTACATGGATGGCTTCCGAACTCGTGGACCTATTCGAGGCTTCGTTGCCCAAGCCATCCCCTTCCTCTTCCAGGCCAACATCAATCCCAGATGCAGACGACGTTGAGGACTTGCTACTACAAGCTATGGTGGACGAGTTTGGATGTGAAGTGGATGATGGCTCGTCTCCAAAGGTTGCTATGGAGGTGGTAGACCTGTGAAAGGTGGTGCCAGGAGGCGAAGGTGCGGCGGCAGGGAAGATGCAGG
This sequence comes from Tulasnella sp. JGI-2019a, assembly GCA_019633535.1. NCBI lineage: Eukaryota > Fungi > Basidiomycota > Agaricomycetes > Cantharellales > Tulasnellaceae > Tulasnella sp. JGI-2019a. Next base: position 3,934 of record WSUE01000456.1, read on the forward strand.
GCTGGAGGCATGGGTCAACAAGGTGAGCGGGGCAGCTGTACATGTGTGGAGGGCTGAGAATGATGGTGATGACGATGATAGCGGAGAGGATGACGATGACGAAATGGGTGTTGACGGCGAAGGGAGTAATGAGGAAGCACCAACTCTTCAGCATCTGGCCATCGCGCGACCAGCAAGCCAGCCGGAAGTGGGCTAAAATAGGTTCACAGTAGTGCAGGGGGAGAGTCGTAGGTAAGATAAAATTGAAGTATATCGCTTTTGGCGAACGATTGAATTTCATCTAAACTTAGAGCATAGTCCGAGGATGGAGTAACATCCGACTTCCAGAGTTAACGATGAATACCACCCATCAGAACACCATGGTCACCCATCTCGGCGCATCATCGCTTTGTCCTAACCTCAGATCTGGCCGGTAATGTCGATCCACTCGTGCGTTAATGGGCAGAGCTCGATAGCAAATAATCATCTGGTAAAGCTGAGACTGTCGTCGGAGCAGAAGGGGTATATGTGATTTCCAAGTCTGTTGCAGCAAGAATTGGGATAAAGACGAGGCGATGAGGCGTTACGTGACAACGCAGTTTACGCTGAAGAAAGGCCACATCCCCTTTCCGCACGGCGCCCTCTTCTCCACTACCCCAATACAACGCAGTTCCCCCCCCACAAACGATCTTAGGCACCGCATCTAGTTCGTCACCTACGATCAACTTCAACAGATCCATCCCAATTCCAGCTTTGGTGGTGATAGTTGTAGGGCACTCGATCTCTAGAATCGCAACTAGGAGACACACCAGCCCCTTCTCTTTCTGGGCGGGTATAGCATTGAGGAGCGTGTGTAGAGATGAGAGACGATGCAGGTTGAAGTGGAATATAGGGAACCGGCTGATGGAGCCCCCAGAGTCCCCTTCTTCATATGAAGAGAGCTCTAACGACAATGTGGACAGTTGAAATTCGAGTTTAGGCCGGTGGTGGAGAAACGGTGCGACGAAGCAGCCTTCGCTTCTCCAGATGTTCGGATGAAGGTTGCCTTTGTGTTAAGGCAGTTCGCGCCACCTTCGGAGGGAGAAAACCCTAGTAAATATTGTTGACTGCAGGTGTTGATAGGATCCGTTGGGTCCTGGGTTATGGCTGAGTCGTCATCTGAGCCGCGAGACTGGTCTGAGATCCATTGAACGGCAGAGAGTGGGATTCTGACAAAAAATTGAATAAGAGTCCATGTTCACAATACCTCTGAGAGAGATTTCGATATCTAACTTGTGCTCTTCGTCAAATAGTCCCTCGTCCACAACGCCATCAGGGAATACAGCGTTTTCATACAGCTTGGACAGCTTCTGGCCGGCTTTTATGAACATCTCGTGTGGGAAAACGTCTCCTCCATCAGCATTGCCTTCTATAAGAAGTCTGAAGCGTGACCGTGACGAACAAGACGTCGAGACTCAGCTTGATGCGTCATGATCGTACACGAACGAAGTCGTCATTTCTAACCGTGTTCGATCCAAGATAGTCAATCGAGTCGTATCAACGTGAGCAGATGTAGATTCAGGTATGTTGATCCATATGGTTGGAGATGGCGTAGAGGCTGGAAGGGCCGCGCCGTCCCATGTTGTGGTCTCAATGATGTGCCAGGAGCGGTGATTCTGTCCACACCCTCACTCGTGCTGTTGGATAAGATAGTTCCTTCAATTTTTTCTATGACGTCACTAGTGTTTGGAGGACCCAAGTAGGCGCGGGTAGCTGTAGCAACAAAACTTAGTGGTAGCGTAATGCAAGTGTCTTTTGAGTCGCCGCGTGATGTCATAGCGATTACTAACAACGGGATCCGTAGCTAGCATGCTGTATATATACTAGAACAACTCGAGGTTCATCTTCACCTTTATAGATCATCTGTATGTTAGTACTTTCGGTACCGCAGAGGGCTTGGCGGCTCAAAATCGTCGCCAAGGACAGGGGCTTGCCAGATCGATTCGTCCAGGATCAAAAGATCTCATCGGGCGGTATCTATTTGTGAGTACAGTGGCAGTTTATTAGCACTATACTATGGCACTGCATCTGCAGTATCTTCGTAGACCGCCGGTACACCATTTCCGAAGCTCTGGCTACAGGGGCTATATTTGGCGCGACTGCAAAATCTTTGGCGTGGTGTTTCGAGACGAGAGTGGGGGCAAGATCCTATAAAGTAGGATGGTCTGTAGCCATCAATCCTCAAGCGAACCGTTCCCTCAGAAGATGACGTGTGAACCTATGGCGAGCCGGGGCGTTCCGAAGTTGCCTCATTGCAATCACGACCATTGACTACCCTTCAACCACATCCAAGCACCTTCCATAGCAAATTGATATACCACATCCAATGGAAACTGCTAAGCTAGGGCTCAAGCTTCTCTCCATAGCGCTCAAAGCTGCGCCCGTTCCCGGCCCTTTCAAGTCCGCTGTAACTGCCATCCCCGATATTGCTCTCCAGATCATCGAGATCGTAGACGTGGGTTGCTTCCAGAAATTCGCGGATCGTCCCCCCGCTCATTTATTTGATCATCAGGCTGTGAAAGGGAATGTAGAGGATGCGAAGGAGTTGGTGCTTTACATTGCAAAAGTGACTGATACGACTATGCGCCCCTTTGAGACCAATCCGGGCGAACTGGATAGAAGCCCCAACACCAAGAAGCGGCTTCAAGAGTTTCGCGTGTAGGTCGATCTTGATCTGGTCAGGATCATCGGGGCTAAGCGTCGTTTTTTGTTATAGGGTACTCGAGAAGATCGAAGACGAAATGACGACTCTTATGTCGCGAAGGCTGGGTCGCAGGATCCTCAGCTACGATGATGACGCCTCAAAGCTAGTGGCGATGAAAAAAAGCGTAGACGATGCGATAAACCAACTTCAGGTTAGCCAATAGAGTGTCGCGTTGTGCGATTCGCTACTCAATACTCGCATTATCGCAGCTCGAGACCGTAATAGCTGTGGGACACGGAGTCGACATCATCCGACAGGACCAGCGTCAGATGATCGAGGATCAGAGCCGTATGCACGAAGAGCAGGGCCGCATGCACGACGACCAGAACCGCATGTTCGAGGTCCAGCACCACGCTGTCCGGGAGCAAGGGGTGAGTCACGGATATGCACGTTGATGTTTCGCAAATGCTCAGCAAGTGAGGCGTGCCACAACAGGAATACCACCGTATGACAGCTCAACAGCAGACTGAACAACAACTTTTCATGATGAAACAACAAGATATGTCTCGCCAGGAACGGGCTGTGAGTGAAGTGATATCATTTTTTAAACGTAGTTTCTAATGAAAAAATATTCCTTTAGGACGCCAGTTTGTACTATCTCTTTATAACTAAGGTTTATGGCTAACGCCCATGAATTTGTTAGCGACTAATTTTCTCATCAACAAGCTTGGCACTGGCGATTCGGGTGCCGCCAAGAAGCTTCCATGCCTTGAGGGGACACGGGAGTACGTTCTAGGAAGGATCAAGGAATGGATCGACGACGCGTCGAGTGACGGCAAGCGCTGCTACATGCTTCTCGGCCAGGCAGGCACAGGTAAGTCGGCCATCGCGTCGAGCGTCGCGAATCGAGAGGAGTCGTCCCAGCGACTGGGCGCGGTGTTTCACTTTACACGCGACGAGCAGCCTCGGAATAAGGGCGCGATCTTGACGATCGCTCGACAGCTCGCACGCTGGGGAGAGCACAGGCTTCGATCAAAAATCGCATCGGCGATCGAGTCCGCTGTCCAGGATGGACTCGATGTTGTGCAGATGGCCCCGGAGAATCAGTTCCAGCAGCTAATCCAACAGCCACTCGTAACCCTCGATAGTACCTCTCTGACGCTTGTCATCGTCCTGGACGCGTTGGACGAATGCGACGACGCATACGCTACCACTCTCCTTCGCCTCTTCGGTAGGCTCCTCGACAAACTCCCCCATCAGGTCAAGCTCCTCATCACGAGCCGAGGCGAACCTCACCTCCAGGAGTACTACGACTCAGACCCCTTGAAGTCGCAAGTAGAGAAACACTCCATGGTTGACGAGAAGATGGAGCGAGTGGAGGAGGATATCTCGGCGTACTTTAAGGAGCGTTTACCGCGTATGGTGGGGCGTTGGGTAGCACAGCCATCGAACTGGCCGGGGAATGAAAAACGACAAGCACTCGTTTCCAAAACGCAAGGCTTATTTATCTGCGCGACGACGGTGGTAGGGATGCTAGCGGATTCGAACTTCCGCGATCCCGAGGCACAGCTAGAGGGCATTCTATCGTCGAACAACATTGTCCGTTTGGACGACGTCTACGCACAGATCCTTAATCGGGCGTGTCCCATCAGCTCCCGTACTGATCTTCTTGCACTCTTCCGGAACGTCCTAGGTACGCTCGTCGTCGCACGGGTGCCGATTAACATCCACACTCTCGCATCTCTACTCTCCCCCGAGGGAGTTGAGCATACGACACTTGCTTACTGCATTCGAGGCACAGTTCTAGCATATCTCCAAGCGGTACTGATAGTTCCTGATATTGAAACCTCGGAAGTCACGCAGGACGCGCATCCCATTCGTTTCATCCATACTTCCTTCGTCGACTACTTGACTGACGAATCCCGGTGTGAGCCTCGGTTCCTGCTCAATCTCAGCAAGCAACATGAGCAGCTAGCCATCGGGTGCTTGCGGCGGATGCGAGACCTGAAGTATAACATGTGTGACCTCGACCGGTCGCGTTTGAATTCTGAGGTCGAAGATCTTGAGCAACGCATCAGGGACAATCTGTCTCCTGGATTACAGTACGCGTGTGCTCAAATGTCGGTACACCTTTCACAAACTTCCGCTGACACCGCGGAGGTCCGTAGCTTGATGGAGGAGTTTGCGAAAGTGAGACTATTGAATTGGCTGGAGGCGCTGAGTTTGATGGGTATGGTTTCCGAGGCGGTTGGAATGGCTTCCCAGATCGAATCTTGGTTGAAGGTACGATACAACAATATAATGCCATGGCCTGCAGAATCACTCACTATTTGCTGCTCAGAAAAATCATTATCCCCAGTCAATTGCATTAGTACCCTCGTCGATTCCAGCGTCGCTCTCCCACTCGCTAAATAACCCCCGCAGTCATCTGACCATCCCAGCATACTCGTCCGACAATATACCTGGATCAGAGGGGTCTGCAGTTGTCGGGAAACGGAAAAAGGTGAAACACTTCCTACGAGGGATCTTTGCCCGTGCACCATCCCCAACCCCTATTGCACACACACCCGTCTGTGTACCGCCTCCCAACGAAATCACATCAAGGAAAGTAAATGCTTGCACTTTGGAGATCTTCCATGATCTGCAACGATTCATCATGGCATTCATGGAACCAATCATTGCAAGCTCGCTTTATATCTACTGCTCTGCCCTTGTATTCACACCATCAAAAACTGAACTATGGGGTCAATATGGGCATTTTGTTGAAGGTGGTGTAGGAGTAGTCCGTGGATATGGGGAGACATGGCCACAAGCCCTTTGGACTGCAGGAAAACACTCCAGCTCAGTCAACTGCATTGCAATGTCTCCTGATGGGATGACCATAGTCTCAGGGTCTTGTGATAACACCCTATGTCTGTGGGATGCCAAGACTGGAGTGGCCATTGGGAGTGCAATGGAGGGTCATACCTTCCCCCCAATATCTGTTACATTCTCAGATGATGGAAAGCATATCATCTCCATGAGTCTAGATGGCAAGATCTTAGCATGGAATTCCATCACTAGAACAAAGCTGTTGGGCATAGAAGCACATCAAACCACACAAATGTCAAACCTTGCATTCACACTTGATGCAAGGGGATGGGTTCTTGATTCCAGAGGGAAACATATATTCTGTTTGCCAGCTGATCTGAGGGGTGAAATAGTCAGTCAAGGTAGCATCATTATAGTGAAACATCCAAAAGTTCCCATCTTTGATCTTTCCTATAGTTCATGATCTTGCTAGGACCTCTCTCTCACTCTCTATATATATTGTCTTGTTGTCCAGAAAGTCACTTTTGCAAAGCAACCTGGCATTATGAGTGTTGTGGTAAGAATACTATAATACTACACAAGGTCATGGCTTGCCTATATTCACAATGATAAAATTTGGATTTGATACCTCACTGGGCTTTTGAACCTGCTGTAATGTGGCTCATGCAGAGTATATAACGACATTGCTTTATTTCCTTGACTTTGAACTGCCTCCTATACCACTGCTTTTTTAATTTAGTACTCATCACCATATGGTCACAACTGTGCACTTCTGTATGGTCACCATGCATTCAGGACTTTGATGGCTCAATGCCACATCTGAAACTCATCAGTGCTTGGGGCAATAATCATTGATGGGCTTTTTGTTATGACTTAGTTTTGAGTATGTCTTTGTAAGCATCAGAGGATGTTGTGAGTCACTCTTCATCTGCATGAGTCAACTACTACATAGTTGTTGTGATTTTGATTGAAACACTCCAAGTGCACACACAAGGAGTTCAGGGAGAGTAAAGTGAATATGAAATATACAAGAGGCAAAGTGAGGAACAGCCCTCCTCACTTCACTGCTACTTAAGCATTTGTTACAATATTACAAATCTGGTACTGTAAGTGGGACACATATCACTAAGTGACAAAGAACAATGAGTAAGCATAATGGAATAGAATAGAATAGAATAGAACAAAGGCAACATGCCCCCCTGGATGCATCAGCACTGCTGTTGGTGTGCTGCATGCATCAGAGTCAAGGCCAACATCAACTCATACACCCAATCCATTCTTCTTCACCAACTCATACATCACCCCTGTCATAAGGAGTTGCCACCAGCCCCTTGTTTCAACTGCTCTAGCACCCATAAACAACCCAATGTGATTACATCAAGGTCACCACCCATGGGGACCTGAATCAGGAACCAGCAACTTTGGAATATCCTTCACCATGGAACTGAGACCCAATCTCAGTTCATGGGGAAACCTTGGCCTGTACTATATCTGAACCTAATCAGTAGACTATGCTTCTATTCTTCTATCTCTCACCATCACTAATCATTGTACTCATTTAGAAGCCACAGCAGACTCATGACTACAATTACTCATGCCCTCTCCTATAATTAGACTTCTGCAGCCTGGGTACATCAGAAGGCCTGGCAGACTCATTTCTGAACATGGGAATAACCACATGTACCTAGAGTATATAAGGAGTGGGACCAAGACATATTCTTGCTCTCCATTCCACCCTCTGTTCACATCACAGTGAATACACTCCTCTCCTCTCTACCATACACACCCTTTCCAATGACTCCAAGACCATTGCCAACATCACCACTAATAGTGAGCTGCCCTGAGCATTGCCTTGACCACAAACCCTTAGTTTTGTTGTGAACTGACAACCCCCTTCCCTTTCACACACTCTCTACATCCTCTTTGCCCCTCCCTACTTGTCAAAAATGTTCCCACACTCATTCATTACTATACCCAAATGGGAAATTGACACTATCATTGTCATCCTCTCCCCCTGCTTCCTACTCTTCCTCATTGTCTCCTTGTCATCTTTAATATTATTCCTCCACTCTTTGATATTTGGTCACACCCCACCAGCAACCCAGATGGGTCCCTCATGTTCAAGAAGGTCTTCATCATCAGTGTGCTTGAGTTTGGCTAAGGGACAATCACCTAGCATCCTTGATTCACCAAACACAATGGTGTCATCATCTTCAACCCCTCCCACAATTGTCTCAAGGTGGCATGCATCCTGGACTTCAACTTCTCCTATCAGAGATACATTGTTGTGGGTACCTCTGGATCAGAAACATTTGTCCTGATAACTCAAGTGAGTGCCATCCCCTTGGGCTCAGCAAAGGAAGTTGAGCTGCAGTGGCAGAGTTAGGAGATGAGGTAGGCCTTGGTGTCTGGGTGGTGTTCCATTGTGTTGGGGCTTATCATTCATTGCTGTGCATTTTCTTTATTCTTCTCTTCTTTCCACCCTCTATCCCCCACTCCCCCTTTATTTCCACTCCTCTTCCACATGTTTTCCTTGCTTTTCCTTTGTTCTTGATACTTCTTTTCTCCTTATGGACTTATTTTTTCTCATGCCCTGCATTCTTTTGTCTCTGCCTTGTCAGGTGGTTCTTGTCTCCCACACTGCTTGCATTGTGTCATGACCATCATGGAAGTGACTTAAGGAGCAGAGCAGAGACATGGAGTAGTGCCTGGAGGAGGCACTGCTAGGGACTATGATGGTAGCACTTACATGTCTGGGGGACATGTAACCCCTTGTTCTATTCTATTCTCTCATGCTTACTGATTGTTCTATGATGCTTGGTGATATGTGTCTCACTTACTGTACATATTTAGTAATGTTGTAATGAATGCTTAAGTAGCAGGGAAGTGAGGAGGAATGTTCCTCATTTCACTTCTTGTATATTTCACTTCTCATACTCTCATCAGAACTCCTAGCATGCACACTTTGAGTATCTCCCAAACAAAGTCACAACAACTACTATGTAGTTGAAGACACAGATGAAGGGTGACTTGTGACATCCTCTGCTGTGAATGAAGACACAACTTGGAGCTAAGTCATGACATTAGGTGAAGTCAACAACATAACTCACTCTAAGAAGAACTGAAGAATATCATCAATGGACCAAGAACTATTCAATGTTGAACAAGAACAACTCCAACCCAAACAAGAACCAATCAATGTCAAACAGGTGGGACTGGTGTTATTAGTACAGATGATGCAGCAAATGCAAGAGAAAATGTGGCAGCAACAAGCCATGATCAACAACCAGAACAACTCCATTCAACAACTGTGTGGCAACATCCAAGCTGCACAACCTCCCATTGTCAATGTTGCAGCACCAATCATAAATGTGGCACCACAACACCATCAAGCAGTAGTAAGAGGAGACCTCAAAGCAGATAGTCTGGATTCCTTCAAGTGTGAGCAGGGACTGGTGGCAAGGATGTTTTTGCAGAACTCTGTGTTGTACTTATGACTAAGGCCCAATGACTTCCCCAATGATGAGTGCAGAATCCAGTGGGCACTCTTGAAGATGACCAATAGGGTGGCAAAATGGGGACAGCTGATCTCCCAAGAAGTACTCTGTCATGACCATTGTGGAAGTGACTTAAGGAGCAGAGTGGAGTTACAGAGTTGTGCCTGGGATGGCACAAGTAGTGACTCAGAAGGAAGTGCTGATGCATCTGAGGGACATGCAGCCTTGTGGTTCTGTTCTATTTCATTCTATGTTGCTGACTGATATTGTTCTATGACTTAGTAATATGTGTTCTGCTTACTGTATCTGATGTGTCATGTTTGTAGAGTTGTTTAAGTAGCAGCAAAGTGAGGAGGATTGTTCCTCACTTCACCTCTTGTACCTTTCATTCCCTTTTACTCTCAGAACTCTTAGCATGTGTGCTCTGAGTATTTCCCAAACAAAGTCACAACAACCACTCTGTGGTTGATAGAAGTCAGATGAAGAGCAACTCACAACATCCTCTGTTGCACTATGAAGACATGACAACTGCTAAGTCATGACATTAGGCAAAGTCATCACATGTAACTTGCTCTAGAAAGAACCCAAAGAAATTAACAACAATGGACAGCAATCTTTTCAACCTCCAACCAGAACAACAAGCACCTGAACTGGAACCCATTAATTTTGAACAAACAGGACTGGTACTCTTGATACAGGTGGTGCAACAACTGCAGCATCAGATGAGGCAGCAACAGATGATGATCAATAGTCAAAACATGCTGATTCAGTAACTCTGAGGCAACATACAGAATGTGCCACCCCCAGTCATCCAGGTTGTGGCACCTATCATCAACATGGCTCTGCAACAGCCACAGGCAGCAAGGGGAGACCTGATAGCAGACAGCCCCAACTCCTTCAAGGGTGATCACAGGCCAGCAGCTTGGACATTCCTTCAGAACTCAGAACTCTACTTTAGGCTGTGGCCAAATGATTTCTCCAACAATGAGCACAAGATCCAGTGGGCACTACTCAAGATGACAGAGCAGGCAGCCAAGTGGGCCCAGCTTATTTTGCAAGAGGTCCTTGCACCCTCTACTCCCCCATCTCTCAGATCAACCAACTGGGTGGCATGCTTCAAATGTGGAAGGGAGGGGCATCAGGCAGCAATGTGTAGGGTCAAATCACAGGTGGCAGTGGTAGTTGAAGAAGAAGCTGAAGCAGAATCTGACTCAGGCAACAAGTCAGAGAAGAAGAAGAAGAAGGTAGGTTTTCAGTGAAGCCCTCATTGAAGGCTGTGCCTTCAAGGGCAGCAGTTCTCAATACCCTGTTACATAAACATGCTCCCATCAATATGACTCTTTCTGACAAAGTTGGGGTGCATTTGAAGATATGAGCAGAGTTAGAGACCAACATCATGACATTCCCCCTCCTCCTCATTGATTCCAGAGCCACATTGACATTCATCAACCATTGTTACATCAACAAACACAAAATTAAGACAAAGAAATGAGAGTTCCCTGTGCTGCTATGATATATCAATGGACATTCACTAGGAATAGCAGATCAAGTAGTTGAAGCTACCATGCACATTGGGAACCATGTGGAGAAGATCATGCTCAACATTGCACCAACAGGCTGGTACCCAGCAGTACTAGGAATTTCATGGCTACATACCCACAACCTGCACATTGACTGATGGGAGAACCAGATCAATTTCAATAGCATGCACTGCAAGATGAAGTGCTTAGGGGAAGGAGAAGTAGTGGTCATCACAGCTGAAGAAGAAGGATGATGGAAGACACTGATCTCCACCACACATGCACACAACAATGAGGAAGAAGTGGAGGTCATCAATGCAATTGAGGAAGGACACAATCTACTGCAGATGGGACTGAGGCCCTGCACATGATGTGAAGGTGTATGTGTGGACAGGATGCCATTATTGTGTTGGGCATGTCCCACCAAGTGGCAGGTGGAGGTAATCGGCTATGTGGCAGGAAATGCAGATGAGGGAATGAAGCTGAAGGACTTGTCAGCACAAATCACAGCAAAGCATGTGGAGGAGGAATGGCCAGTGGACAAGATCATACCAGAAGTCTACCACAACCTGCTAGATGTCTTTGACAACACCAAGTCAGACACCCTCCCTGCCCACAGCAAACATGATATCTTGATTGACTTCATAGCAGATGCAGTCTTACTGAAACCTGCAGGCCTCTATCCCATGTCAGATGTGGAGAACAAAGAGATGAGGATGTGGCTTGACAAAATGCTTACCAAAGGATTCATCCAGCCCTCCAAGTCACTCATTTCCTCACCATGCTTCTTCATACCCAAGAAAGACTTGAAGAAGAGGCTTGTGGTTGACTGGAGGAAGATTAATGCCATTATGGTCAAGGACCAGTACCCCCTCCCATGCACAGACAAAATCATGGATAGGGTACAGGGATCAATGGTGTTCTCAAAATTTGACCTCTGCAACAGCTACAACCTCATGCAGATCAAACCCAGAGACAAATGGAAGATGGCATTCAGGATGTGGTGGGGGCTATTTGAGTTCTGAGTCATGCACTTCAGACTGTGCAATGTACCAGCAGTTTTCCAACAAATGATGAACAAGGTGCCAAGCCCAGTACTAGATGTCAACACCACCAACTACCTTGACAACACCATCTCCTTTGCTGACAATGTCCCTGCACACATCAAAACCAACAGGAAGATCCTGGAGAGGTTCAGGGAGTACAAGATGTACTGCAGAGTGAGGAAGTGCATGTTCCATGTTGAGGAAACAGAATGGCTGGGGGTCCACATCAACAAGGACAGCTTCAAAATGGACCAATGGAAGGTGGAAGCAATCAAGGAGTGGAAGGAGCTGAGAATGGTGACTGAAGTGTGGTCATTCTTAGGATTCCTGAACTTCTATTGGCATTCCATTGGCAGGTTCTCAAAGTTGGCCAGACTGCTGCACAACCTGGAGAAGAAAGGTGTGGTGTTTGAGTGGGGACAGAAGCAGCAAGGAAGTTTCAATGCACTGAAGGAAGCAGTCACAATGGCACTGGTGCTCACACACATGAACCCCAATTGTCCATACACAGTGGAGACAGATGCATCAGACTACATGTATGGGGCAATCCTATCATAAAAACAGGAAGACATGCAAGAACACCCTGTTGCATTCCTTTCCAAGTCAATGCTGCTGGCTGAGTGGAATCATGACATCTACAACAAGGAGATGCTGGCCATCATCAAAGTGCTCAAGCACTGGAGGCAGTACCTGCAGGGGACAGAGGATCTGATCCACATCATCACTGATCACAAAAATCACAAATTGGCATCAAGTGCAGTGGGCAGATCCCCTCTCCCATTATAACTTCCATATCACCTACCACCCAGGCTACCAGTCAGCAAAACCAGATGCATTATCTTGAAGATCAGATCATCAGATATCAGAGGGGAGTAATGACAAACTGCACAGGATCCTCAAACCTGAGAATTTCACAGAACTTGTAGTGCTATATCAGTCAGATGCAGAGCTGTTGGAACAGATCAAGGTGATCATCAGGCACAATGACACCCTGGCACCCATCTTGGCATACTTTGATGCTGATCTGACCTTAATGACTGTGGAGATGAAGAAGTTTGAGGAATGTTTGGTGGAGGAAGGAATCCTATTCTGTCAGGGAAGAATCTACATACCAGCAGATGACAAGTTGAAGCAAGGGATCTTGGAGCTCTACCACAACTCCATGATGGCAGGATACAGGGGGCAGGCAGCAATGTTGGAGCTGGTGTTGCAGGGTTACTACTGGCCAGGCCTGAAGGCATACATCAATCACTATGTTGAGGCATGCAACAAGTGCCAGTAAACAAAGAACCAGCACTCAACAGAGCATGGACATCTGAAACTGCTACCAGTACCTGAAGGCCTGTGGCAGTCCATATTGTACAACTTCATCATGGACTTACCACCATTGAAGGGCTTTGACTTGATCTTCATTGTTGTGGATGAACTTACCAAGATTGTCAGTTCACAATGAAACTAAGGGTTTGTTAGAGGTGATACTCAAGGCAGCTCATTATTAGTGGTGATGGTGGTGGTCTTTGGGACATTGGCAAGAAGGTGTATGGTAGAGAGGAGAGGATTGTATTCACTGTAATGTGAAAGGAGGGTGGAATGGAGAGCAAGAATACATCTTGATCCCCCTCCTTATATACTGTAGGTACATGTGGTTATTCCCACATTCAATAATGAGTCTGTGTGAAGAGTTAGCTTCATGCTAGACTCTGGTAGGCACTTCAGTGCTGAGGGTGTCAGGCAGGGGTACTCACTGATGACTATGACTGATTGTTTGGAGATGAGAAAAGGGATGGATTGAAGAGCACTAGATTACAAACAGGTGTTTGCAATGGGGAATCCTACAGCATTCCCCTTCACTCTTTATATACTAAATTCAAAGGAATCCTCCAGAACGTTCTCCTAACATCCTCCTAAGGCTGACTGATCCCTCCACCATGCTGACTGATACCTTCAGTATGCTGACTGAGCTTAGACTTGCAAACCACTTAGATCTCCTAAGAGAAGTTTCCTTCAATGGTTTGGCAATCCCTGAAT
>WSUE01000457.1:0-17393 GCA_019633535.1 Tulasnella sp. JGI-2019a
ACATTAGGAGAATGTTCTGGAAGATTCCTTTGAATTTAGTATATAAAGAGTGAGGGGAATGCTGTAGGATTCCCTATTGTAAATACCTGTTTGTAATCTAGTGCCTTCCAATCTATCCTCTTCTCTCATCCCCAAACAACAAGTCATAGCCATCAGTGAGTTCCCCTGCTTGGCACCCTCAGCACAGAAGTGCCCATCAGAGTCTAGCAAGAAGCTAACTCTTCACATTTCTGCTGGAGCAACAGTTGATGTATTGATGGGAGAGGGGTAGTATCCTCTGCTGATGGGTACAAACTCCTTGTCCTCATCTATCCAAATGACACCAGGAAACTCATTCTCATCAAAATGTACATCTCAGGAGATCATGTACTTGTTGGTCTCTGCATTGTAGCACTTGAAGCCTTTGTATCCCTTCTCATAACCCAGATAGATGCACCTCTGCATGTGCCATGGAATGCCATTCCTATACTTCTTCTCCACATTCACAAAAGCTTGGCAACCAAAGACATGTAGCATGCTGAGGTCAGGTTTGGTGTCATTGTATGCCTCAAAGGGAGTCTTGCCTTTGATAGATGATGTGGGTGTGGCATTGATGATGCAAACAGTGAGTATTACAGCATGTCCCCAGAATGTGTTGGGTAGCTTGGCTTCAGTGAGCATTGATGTGATGGCCTCTTCTAGCTTTCGATTGGTTCATTCAGAGATACCATTGGATTGTAGCATGTTGACCATTGTTTGCTTGTCAAGGATGCCTTCGGCCTTGAGCAGGTCATCCCACTTGTGTCCGATAAACTCTCCACCCTTGTCATCTCTGAATCTCTTCAGCTTGTGCCTGCTCTGCTTTTCTACCTCTGCTTTCCATTCCACAAAAGCTTCAAATGCTTGGCTCTTTCTCTTAAGCATGTACACCCATGTCATATGAGTGTGGATCTCAATGAATGTAAGCTAATACTTAAAACCTTCATCTGTAGGGTGTAGTGGTCCATGAAGGTCAGAGACGATTATCTCAGGGGGGGGGGGGTGGGGGGGGGGTGGTGGTAGAGGCAGGGAATGGATCGTGATGTTGTTTGCCAGCAAGGCATGATTCACAGATGTCAGGCAGAGGTGTTTTATCTTTGATGTGGATGCCACTGACCATTTCACTGCTGATGAGTTGTTGGAGTCGACTCTTACTGATATGAGCAAGGCATTGGTGTAGAGGTAATAGGGATAGGGGAGGAGTGGAAGTGGTAGTGAGTGCTTGTTCAGAAGCAGGAATGGTGTGGCCATCAAGGCAGTCATGATAAGGGCACAATTTTGCTTGAAGGTCATGCACTCAGAGTTTAGTTTGATTTCAACATTGTGGCAAGTGACCATGGGGATGAGAGCCAATAGGTTTGAGGACAGATTGGGGACATACAACATACGATTGATACATACAGACTGGGCTGACTCCCCATCCAACTCAGGCTGGAACAGAACTTCTCCTCTGCCTTATGCATAACAGATGTTGCCATCTGCTACATGCATGGGTATATGGCAGGGCTTCATGTTCCGAATCCATGAGTGGTGGGCTGGGGTTCTTCGATGGTGTTTCAAGGGATATTGCAACTGAGATTGAGGGGTAGAGTGAAGCTGGAAAGTTGCATTCACTGGTGAAACATGTAGACAATCAGGAAGGTAGTGGATGAGGAAGTAGTCAAGCACAGTGATGGATTGTTGGGGAATTTATTTAAGGCCTGGGCCTATAACCTGTTAAAGATGGTAATCTAGCACAAGGGGAATACAACACTGGCAGTGCAGTGAAGGGGAATAGATGAATCCTTGTGAGTGATTATATTACAGAAACAATCAGAGGTACAATAGAACTAACCTGGCAGCACAGTGAAGGGGAATAGATAAATCCTTGTGAGTGATAAGGATTCACCCCCTCAGTGCTGCCAGTCTAAATACTGAGACACTATGGTGTAGGAATAAACACAATCCACCAGACATCCATAGAAATAACAAAGTCCGAGGCTACATATCATTGTGTGATTCTATGCAGTCCAGGGATGAACACATGTCTGCAGAGATAAGAAAGAAGCATAGGGAAGAGTGAGGAGGCCAGGCACATGCCATGGTCTAGACTCTGGGTCTAGGCCCAGGCCACATGGCTGGCAGAGGATGGAACTGAGATGGGAAAATAAGACGAATGGAGAAATAATCAGACTTAGGAGAAATACAATCTAATCAGTGTCCATGGATGAATAATCAGAACAAAATAGAGATAAATAGATAAGGGGACTTAGCAGCATAAGGTTCAGAGTCGCTGCATCGCTGCTTGAGTGCTGTGTGCAACAGAAGGCAACTCCAGGGACAAGGCTGATTCCATGCCACCAGCCAGTGCTTAGTGTTGGAGGTATGACTCTCCCCTCCTTGGGTTATGTGGTATGTTCTCCCCTCTCTGTGCGTATTGTGTATCTGTTTCTGTTGTTTTGTGGACATTTAGCTTGTGTTTGTCCTCTCTGTTTGATGTAGGAGCCTGGTGGCTGAGTTTGCTCTTTACCTTCTCATCCCCTGGTCTCCAGGTGCGTTATATTGGCCTCTATTGATATAATCCATAGCTTCTCATCCCCCAGTCTCAGGAGCATCTATAGAGCCCTCAGTGTGGTCTGAGTGTCAAGTAGATTACTGTACCTCTCACAGGTTATGGGCTCAGCACTCTAATTCACCCTCCAGATGTTTCTCCCTTAATCCACTTTGATACACACACCCAGCAAGCTCACAGTAGTCAACCGAGTCCTCCTCTACCCTCTACAGTGCATTTACTCGCGCAGATCTCGTCCGATCAGCTTGCGTTCATGGCTACGTGGCGCTGACATGAGACTCTCACACCAGTCCAATTTGCAACCAAATCGCCCTAGCCATTCCCCAGCAACCACACCATCTTTCCAACATCTCTCCTAGCAACTAGGCTTGAGATATCGCCAAAATCGTCGTATAACTCACTCAGATCGACCGGCATCGTTCCTTCGTTTATACACGACTTTAGGGGCTGCCACGTCACCCCACATCCGCAGTTATAACCTGCCACATCACCTCCTCTCCCCCCAATCCACACATTCTCACAATCCTACTCCAAGCGATTCTAGTTGTACCAACCCACCAATCGTCCTAATCATTTCGTTTTCATCACGTCCACAAGCTCCAATGCCTCAATTGCCAGGTTTCCACCCCTCATAGCCACCCAGAACTCCCTCTCTTAGACAATGTCACAGCTGTCCTAAAAGAGAAGAAGGTCTGATGAATCGTCAAGGGGGAGAGGACACATCCCACTAGTGATGCTGACAAGCAGGATGAGTGGGACGAAGCCTGCAACACTGCAGGTGGCATTCTGTGGCTGAGGATCGACCAGAGTCTCCACAGCTTGCCCTGCCATCTTTGCAACAATCCCATTGGCCTCTGGGCAGAGCCAAGCCAGCGTTATCATCAGAACGAGGCTCAGGCCCGCTTCACAGCGCTGGATAAGCTGCTCAGTGTGTGCAAACACGACGACAAAGGCCTAGAGAGCATAGGCATGCGCCTAGCAGCCGAGCTTTGTGCCCTGCAGCCTTCCACCAACTATGATCTTGATGCTTTCAACAGTGAGCTGAGGCCTGGGCGATGATTCGCAGCCTGGCATACATGGAGCATGAGAATCTCTTCCAGAACATCACTCTGATGGGTTCTACCAGCCCCAACTACGTTATGGACGCGTTCAGGCAGGCAGATAGCTTTAAGCAAGGCCAGGCAGTCAATGATCCCACCAGAATTCAGGCTCTATTTGCTAAAACTGCCTCCCCCAGCACCATCAGCTGCTTCTTCTGTGAGCAGAAGGGCCAGAATATTACAGACTAGTCTGTTCACGAAGGCAAAGGCTGATTGCATCAACCACCTGTGCAACAGGTCTGTGAATGGCCAAGGAGGTGGTCAGGGGGGTGGTAATTGAGGTAGAGGAGGCAGGAAGGGCAAGCTTGGTGCTGCTGCCAATGCTGCCAATGCCAATAACCATGCTGCCAACAACCCAGATGCCCCTGCTGGTGGCGAGATGGCAGGAAATGCAAGTCTACACCCCTCCTCATCGCCTAGTACTACTGCTGATGTCGATTGGAATGCAGACACAGGTGCCACTTCAAGTATGAAACCCCACTGCCACTGGATTCAGGAGTATGAGCCCTATGTCATGCCAATCTGCCTTGCCACCAATGAGGTTGTTTATTTGTCAGGCAGAGGGAGCACGCTCTTTGAGCCAGTGCTGAGTGGCAAATCTGCTAGACCAGTCTCTTTCAATCGCGTTTTGCATGTACCCTCTCTCCAAAACAATCTACTCACTGTGCTTTGCCACCCCAGTCATGGCTTCAGAGTGATTATTGATGAGAGTGGCATGGACTTTGTTCATAAGGATGCAGGACTCGCGATTCAGGCTCGTATGCAAAGTGGTGTGGCTCTGCTCAATGGGCGCACCATCCCTCACGCCCTCTCCATTCACTCCCCTGTCCTAGATAGTCCCCTCTGACACCTGTGCCTCACTCACGTCGGCTGCGACCATCTAGAACGCCTCATCAAGGAGGATCTAGTCGATGGCATGAAGGTCACTGGCTCAGCAGAGCTAGAGTGCATCTGTGAGCCATGCATTGCAGCTAAGCAACATCGCGATCCCCTCCCTCATCAAGCATGCCACCCAGCCACTGAGCTACTCGGGCGCATCGTGGCCGATCTACGCGGTCCATTCCAACACCCTACTCCTGAAGGGCACAAGTATTGGGTGCTCTTCATAGAGGAGTGGTCGCGCTACATGGTCGCCTATCTGCTTAAGGTGAGGAGTGGGGCATTTGGGGCTTTCCTGTGCTTCAAGGCGCTTGTGGAGACTCAGAGAGGCCGTAAGATCAAGCACATGCGCAACGATGGCAGTGGGGAGTTCATTAGACACAAGTGGGATGCAGAGTTCGCTAAGTCTGGCATTGTCTGGGATGTCACAATGTGTGATGTGCCTGCTATCAACGGAATTGCAGAGCGTATTAACCGCTCCTTCGACAAGGAGATGACTGCCACACTCCAGCAGGCGCGTCTGCACCCCAAATACTGGGGCCTTGCCCTCTCCCACTTCCACCATTGATAGCTCTACCACTCCCTACACTCGCTTCTATGGCAAGAAACCTGATATCAGCAGGATACACGCCTTTGGTTGCCATGCATATGTCCATCTCCAGCAGGACGACCGCAAGAAGCTCGAGTCCAAGACCACCAAGTGCATGTATCTCGGGTTTGGGAACAAAAGCAAAGCCTGGAGGTGCTATGATCCAGTGTCCAAGCGCACCATTGTCTCTGCAGATGTCACCTTCGATGAGAGTGAGTTCCCTGGTCTGGGTGTTCAAGCTGACACCAATGGGAGAATGCCTGTATGGGTTACTCTCAGAGGCAATGGTGCACCTGGTCAGGGAGGTGCTACTAGCACCTCCAATTCATCTCCAGCTCATCAAGCTCATCTCCCAGCTCTTCTGGCCTGACCCCATCATTGTTCTCCCTGGACAGCAGCTCCAGCTCGTCTGGAACAACCACCCCAGAGCAGCACAACCGCTCTGCAGCGCCCTCACCGTCTGGCACACCCGGGCGATCGCCTACACCTAACCCACAGCAGCTAGCTCCAGCTCCAGCACCTCCACAACTCATCGCTATCCCTCCTGCCTTGCGCCATCTCCCATGTGCAGATGCTGAGGATCTCATGCAACAGATGGATGCCTACCACAACACCATCCGGGATCGTTTAGTAGAGGAGCATAGGCAGCTGCTGTTCCAGTGGCATGCTGAGCATGTCCCACCTGCATCTAATGCCAGCACACCTGCTGCTAATGCCTCTCCTGCTCCATTTCTGCCCTCTCCCTCTCCCTCTGTTGCTCTTCCTTGCTCCCCATCTCCTCCTTGTAGCCCATCTCCCACTCCCGCACACACTCCTACCCCAGAACCACCTGCTTGTCGCTCTCACTCCCACTCTGTTGTCCCAGAAGTCCCCCCTCGCCTTATTCCTGCACCACAACCTCCTCAACTCGAATCCTACCAGCGTGTTACATGCTCCGGTCGCATCAATCAGCCTCCTAGCACCAACTGCTCTGCTGTTCTCCCAGAGCAGCAAGGCTCGCACACCAGGCACATTGATGAGGAGGACTCTGAGGATGAGGGGGGTGACAGCAGTGGTGATGAGGATGAGTATGAGGAGGGTGTGTCACATACAGCTGAGTATGCCTACAGCACCATGGTTGATGCTATCCAGGATGTCTATGCTGGTGGCTATCTTGGGATGATGGAGGCTTACCAGCTCACATTTGAGCATGCCCACAAGGTTGCTACTCATGGCACTGAGCTTCGCACCTATGCTGAGGCTATGCAATATCCTCATGCAGACCAATAGTGTGCTGCTGCAGAGGAGATTAATGCACATCTGGAGAATGGCACCTGGGAGCTGGTGACACTGCCACCTGGTTGCAAGGCACTGGGCAGCAAGTGGGTTTTCAAGGTGAAGCGCACAACTGATGGTGCTTATGAGCATCACAAGGCTCATGTGGTAGCACAGGCTTCAAGCAGTACCCAGGCCTGGACTTCTCTCCTGATGCCACCTTTGCTCCCACTGCATGCTGGACTGCTCTGTGCACTATCCTTGCTATTGCAGCACATGAGGACCTCAAGCTTGGCTCTGTGGACATCTCCACTGCCTATCTCAATGGTATTATACCTGATGAGCACAAGGTCTACATGAAGCAGCTGGAGGGATTCAGAGACCATGGTCCTGAGTGGGTTCTGCGCCTGAAGGAGAGCTTGTATGGCCTAAAGCAGGGCGGAAGGTTGTGGTATGAGCACCTGGATGAGGCACTTGCAGGCATGGGCTTCAAGCACACCAAGTCTAATAACTCAGTGTATGTTTGGCTCAGGCAGGGAGACCATGCCCAGGTGATTGCGCCAGTGTATGTGGACGATCCGACTGTTGCATCGCCCAGCAAGAAGCTGAACAAGCAGGTCATTTCTGACCTGGGGAAGGTGTTTGGGTTGCATCACCTTGGCCCCATCTCCTTCATCCTTGGCATTGAGATCACTTGTGAGCGCTCCAAGCACACTCTCCACCTCTCCTAGCATGCATATATCCTCAATATCATGGAGCACGCTGGTCTGAGTGACTGTGCACCTGTCCCCACTCCTATGGTGCTAGGATCGAAGCTCTCCAAGGACCAGGCACCTGTTACTGCTGAGGATATTGAGTTTATGCATGATAAGCTATATCTCTACCTCATTGGTGCCATCAACTACCTGGCCATCTGCACTCACTGAGACATCTCCTATCCTGTGGGGATCCTGGCTCACTTCGGATCTAATCCAGGCAAGGCTCACTGGATAGCACTCAAGCACCTGCTGCACTATCTCAAGGGCACACTCAACAAGTGCCTCACATTCTCTCCCAGCACTGATACCCACCTGTTCTCAACATGGGTGGATGCAGATCATGATGGCAATCTGGATACTGGGCGCTTGACCACAGGCTATGTGGTGAAGATAGGGACTGGTGCAATCAGTTGGGCATCCAAGCTGCAGTCCATAGTGGCCATGTCAACAACTGAGGTAGAGTATGTTGCTGCTGCTGCTGCTGGACAGGAGATTGCATGGCTGTGCAACTTCCTGGGGGAGTTAGGGTACTCTCTGGATGGACCATCTCCCCTTCAAATGGACAACTAGTCTGCCCTGCAAGTGGTGAAGAACACATAGCATCATGGGCGGATGAAGCACCTTGATCTGAGGTACTTCTGGCTGAGGCATAAGGTAAGTCCAAATGAATCTGTCTCTCCTACTGCCCTACCAAGGAGATGATGGCAGATTTACTCACTAAGCCTTTGGCTCCACCATCTGTGGAGGTGCATAGAGCATCTATGGGAGTGAACTGATGAGGATGATCATGTCAGGGGTGTGTGTTGGAGGTATGACTCTCCCCTCCTTGGGTTATGTGGTGTGTTCTCCCCTCTCTATGTGTGTTGTGTGTCTGTTTCTGTTGTTTTGTGGACATTTAGCTTGTGTTTGTCCTTTCTGTTTGATGTAGGAGCCCAACAGCTGGGTTTGCTCTTCAGCCTCTCACCCCCTGGTCTCCAGGTGTGTTGTATTTGCCTCTATTTATATAATCTATAGCTTCTCATCCCCTGGTCTCCAGAGCGTCTCTAGAGCCCTCAGTGTGGTCTGAGTGTCAAGTACATCGCTGTACCTCTCACACTTAGGTCTTGACTGGCCACAGATACTGTTAGTGGCCTCCTGTCAATAGAATGAGTTTGAGTTATGTTGACTACTGGAAGGCCAATGCCCCAGACTCATAAAAGGGAATGTTCCAGTGCTATGAAGAGAGTGGGATTTTCATTGCTGTCTGCTGCCACCACATTGTACCCTTGGTGATGGATACGGTCAAAAGTGGTAAACTATAAGTCCTTCATGGCCTGAGACTGATATCACCACTGAGGGGCCTTTGGTTAGGATTCTAGTGCAAAATATCCTATTGCCATCAGTTCAAAACTTGCCAACACAGTTCCTGGAGAACCAATTGGGAAGGGGTATGATATCAGTTGTGCCTTTAGAGGGACCTTAGAACAAAGCAGCATCACCAACAAGCTCAATGCCAGAATATGCATGCTATCCATATATGGTTATACTCACAATTGTCTCTGCCAGATGCCCTACCATCCCAACTACATCCCTGGAGTTAGCATTGAGGATTTTGAGGGCTGCAAAAGAGTTTTCTCCCAATTGAACAACCTCACCCACATTACTCAATATTCCACCATCTATCACCACCACCAACATATTTGTATTCATTTTGAGCAGTGGGGCACAGATTGATATGCTGGACTTGCTCAGTTCCTCTTCAAAAACTATCAGCAGGCCCTAGGAGTCATCCAAGAGCATAAGGCATGCCTCACCCAGAATGGGAACAGTGATCTTATTGACAATGAAAGTGCAGGAAGTATCTCAAACAGGAGAAGGAGTATCTTGAAGGTCTGAAGTCAGAGCTGGCAGAGTCAAAGCTTGGTGTTGAGTATCTTGATGCCCTAGAGAGGCTGGCCTTGCTCAAGTATATCATTCTTTTGGGGTATTTTCTGGATATATCTTAATTTTGGAACTACTAGGGCTGTATGGGTGGCAATGTGACATGCTCAGGTGTAGCCAGCAATCAACAAGATGGCAATGAGTACTACTAAACACAAGATCATTCCAACATTCCAGGCTTTGCATGTGGCTGTCACCCATCAATTTGAGAGGGTGGAATATGTAGAAGTGGAGCTTGATGTGTGTAAACACTGGACTCTGGATATGAAGGAGTATCAGGACATGTTGGAGTACACCCAGATTTGGAAGAGGCTATTCACCTTGGATCACCTTGAGCACTTGGTTGTGTAGAGACTCTTCAAGCTCAGTAAATCTCATCTCCAAAACATAGGTACATAGTGTATTTCAGAAACAGAATGTTAGAATCTGATTCATGGCAGAGCCTTTAGGTTACAAGTTGAGGACACATATTGCCAAAAACCTGAAAGCAAGGAGCCACACAATTTGTGCTGCTGTCTCTGCATACAACAAAGCAGCTGGAGCCATTGGCAAACTGAAGGTCATATTCCAGGATATTGTTACCTACATGTTATTGGCCAAATTTGATCTCCTCTGTGACTTGTGCCAAGATGTGCATCAGCTTGCTTGGGGAAAGCCCCAAACACAAACCCTGGTAGAGGGGGGGGGGGGGGAGTTGCTTCAAGTATATATGGGCCAAGAAGGAGCTGCTTAGCTCAACATTGAGGCTCACTGCCTCATCCAGTGGATCACAGATGAAGCTAGCCTCTATGCCAACATCATTGACTCACTACATGAATCCAATGAGCATACTCCATTGCTGCTGTTGGCTGAAGTGTCCTGGCAATGGAAGCTTTATGAAGCAGTGAACTTCAAGCCCATCAAACCACTCATCCAGCTTCAGGCACAGTGCAGCTACACGGCCCCCCCCCCTGTTGACATCTCTTGGCCCATTGCTCCAATGCAAATGATGAGGCCAACAAGGTACAACTGAAGACCACAAGATTGATGAAGATGAGGTGGAAGATGAGGTAGCAGTAGTGTGGTGGATTTCAGAGGTATTGGAGATATTGGATTCATTTGTTTAGATATCCATATTATACATACTTCTGGCTCAGTGAGAGATCTGCAAAATTGCAGTGTGAGGTCTGCATATTGAACAAAAACATCAGGGATAACATTGATGTTTAAAGAAGACATTCAAGATTGCTAAACTCTATATCTACAAGACTAAGATAGTTTATTTGAGCAATGAGAGCACTTGCTGAGTCTAGGAGAGTACTTGATGAAGATTCATGATTTTGGAAACCCACTGCAAAATCTCAGCACACAGCAATGGCTGTACATTAAGTTATCACAAAATCAGCATCAATCTATTGTATCAATTGTTATTGAAATTTAATTGGCATAGTTATTTGGCAACCATGTTGATGCAAGCTTCCTGTGAGAGACTGGAATGATTACAGACACAAAGATACTGAGGGTAGGCACCATTAACTTGAATCAATCAATGCTGCATTGCTAGCTAGTATGTCTACTTCTGATCCTTTGAGATGTGCTCTATGTATATATTATAGGTTTTAGTGGTTGAGCTACCTTACAGTCTGACTCCACACATGCCAGAAGACCACCCTGCCTCTTAAAGACATATAACCATCAGGAGCTATCATCAAGCTGGACTCACAGATTCTATGTAATATAAGCCTAAAGGTGCTGCTTTGGGACAGCTTCCCAGCATGTCAACTATAGTGCTTGGTGAATAAACACATCTTTGTTGATTGGTTCCCTTCGTCCTAACACCTCTAGAAGGGTAAGATGAGATCTCCTTGTCTCAGAATAGAAAAGACTTATTTCATCTATAGGATCTATGCATACTACTGCTATCATGAGCACTAGAATGAATGGAATAATAACTTGGGTTGTTCCTATTTGAAGTGGCATAGCATACACCTTTACATCCATATTTGATTTATTATTTATTATGTATCAACCTGTATCTTATATTATCAACATTATAGATAACTACTGTTCACTTAGGAGATATAGGTCCTAGGTTTGTTATGTGCTTGGCATGGTTCTGGTGTGCTTACAGCTGTTGTAATAAAGTTGAGAAAACCAATATTTTCTACCTTTTTAACATCTTTTTTGATGCCACCTTCAAACAGTGATTTCTCATCCATTTCTTCAGCTTTTGGCTCACTCTTTGTGGTTTATGGTTTGTAGCAGCAGTGACTACATCTGCACACCATTCACATCTTGCCTAATGCAATGCATCTTTTATGACCTTCACTCTGCTTTGTGGAACCTCAAACAGGCATTACTCTTCCACACCTTGGATTACCTACCTGGAACATGTGATCAGTAGAGTCAACCATTTCTGAGAGCTGAAAACTCCATTTTTTGCTTTATTATTGATGAATCACTGGGGAAGTGGTGTACAGTGCTGAACATTCACCTCAGGTTTGAACAATGACCCTCAGCCTGAACATCTCCTAGATGACCTGGAATACTAACAATTAATTGGAAGGCCATATCACAAAGAGCATATGGGTGTTCAATCCATCATAGCATAGCAAACACAGGTGAATCCTGGAGTGACAGCCAAGACATGGATCTCTTTAATATATTGGCATTAAACTAGCTTCAATGAGATGTCCTCACATCAACAGAGGTTCCAGAGGGAGTCTGGCTCCATCAGTATTGCCATCATGCTGGTAATTGGACTTGGTAGCCTGGTTCAACAGACAGACCACCAGTGTGCCTCAAACATACATGCAGATCACCTATTTTCAAATAGTAAGCATACCTATATAAGCAATTTGCATATCTGCCACCCATAATAACTTCTTGGCAGCTAGCCATGCCATATGTACTGTGTCAGGCCTTTGGAAAGTGTTATGGCTGTGTCTGCTGCCCTCTGAGCATATATTTCACACTTCCTTCATGCCACTAACTTACACTGGCTTCATGCTGGTAGTATGATGCTGGAATGCAGTATGCTATAGGTAGTGTATTAAATATACTTGAACCACAACAAACCCTCAACCAGAACATAATCTCAAACCCTGACACCCATTTTTTGCAGTTCATTACTCTTCTCTTCCACCATCCCTTTGTTGAAAACCTCTCTCTTAGCATTATGAGAATGAAAAAGAACAAGTGTAAACCAGCAAGAAATCTACATAAGGTCCCTCAATCACTCAAACCCAAGGGCACCTTGAATAGCAAACCAGGTTCACCTATTGAAGGCATCAGCATTCTAGTTCCAACTGAGACATCATCTGGCCATCTTCATCCATCCCACACTGCAAATCCAGTAGCAATCACTGCAAGATGTAGAGCTCCAACACACTTAACCACCATATATCAGCAAAGTGATGCAGCAAAAGGACCTGTACCACCACTCTGCTGTCAGCCAAAAATAGCTCAGGACTGCTGGGAAGCCAAGCCAGCCTGCTAGATAAGCTCAAGGGAGACTTTGAGATTGAGGATGAAGAGGAAATGGAGGATGATAGGACTGAGTGGATACAGAAGGTCTGCCACAGGCAAGTGCACACCAGGGTCTCAAAGCAAGAGGGAAAACATGCCTGGAGCATGTGGTTGCCCATGTGATGCAAGGTGGGAGTGGTAGTGAGGTAGATGAGTCTA
Organism: Tulasnella sp. JGI-2019a; assembly: GCA_019633535.1. Classification (NCBI taxonomy): domain Eukaryota; kingdom Fungi; phylum Basidiomycota; class Agaricomycetes; order Cantharellales; family Tulasnellaceae; species Tulasnella sp. JGI-2019a. The sequence goes on from WSUE01000457.1 coordinate 12,736, forward strand.
CAGCTGCTGATACAGATAAGGATGAGGTGAGTGATGAGGGAGTAGGAAAGGTCATGGCTAAGACAGTCCAAAAGGCTGATTGCAAAGGTGGTGATGATGGTATGTCTTTGATACAATACTATTTACCAAGATGCTGTTACTGATATACTTTGGTATAGCCTTCATAGTTGAATATCAGATTCCAACACCAAAGGCTGTGAAAAATATCATGCAAAGGTCAAATCTTGGGTGGGATGAAGTTGCACACACCTTTGTGAAGACAATGTGTATCAGTGATGTTACTGATCTTGAGGTGGCATGGAAACTCAGCAATGCACCAAAGAAGCAACTTCCAGTCAATCTCAAAACAGTGTGGGACTGAGAAACTCCTACAAGCTGTCTGAGCAGCTATGTTTGCTCAGAAGAGAAAGCTGAAGGACTGGAACACAAAACTGGCTATGGGCAAGAAAGTTGGTGCAGAGCCTGATACAGAAGTCATTGTCATGATCAGTGACATATGTGACCCAGAGGTGAAGAAGCAGGTATACATCTACTTTTCTTATAACATTATGAATCTGACTAACAATCGGCCTTGTGTAGGAGAATGCCAAGTGGAAGGCTGCAGCCTCTGCTATGAAAGTGAAGGATCTTGGCAAGGATAAGCAAGCAAAGGGACCAAGATTCCTGCAGCAAATTTGGATGAACTTTAGTTGTGCAAGGAATCCAGGGGTGGTCTGTGCTCACATCAATCCCCATGGGGAGCATATCCATTTCACTACATTCCATACCTCATCTTGGGAAGGTTTTCATGTAAGTCTCAAACAAAGTATTTCAAATTTAGTTGTGCAAACCATGACCAGTTAACTGTGCTTGCAGAAATGGGACCCTGAAAGATATCCAGTTGATTGTATACCAGAGGAGCTCCACATCACTGACACAAAAAAGGCAACACATCACACAACAGCCACTACTGAACATGTTGCTCATTGTTATGGTTAGTTGCTGACAACTGCTCATTTCAGCCTTTCATGTGATCTTATCAAGGTCTCCATCAACAGGGACCTGACTCAGGAACCAGCAACATCAGAGTTACCAGAGTTAACAGACTTAATATTCTAGGAATAAGCAATGATATCACTGGTAATGTCATCTGCAGCCTGCAGTAGCTATTATTAGATCTGCAGTGCACAGTATATATATTTGGTAACCAGAGGCCAGACTGACTCATTGTATGACTCAGTTGGAAGCTGCAGTAGTTATTCTTAGATAGAAGTGTCAACTGCAGTTCACAGTAGAAGCTGCAGCTAGCAACTGTAGTAGAAGTAGAAGCTGCAGTTATCAAAGCAGCAACCACAGCCTGGGAATAACTGCAGGTCCTTAGGGTATATAAGGAGGGGGATCTGAGCCAGTCTCAGTTCTCCATTCCACCCTCTTATTGCTATCACAGTGAATACATCCCCTTTACTCTCATATCCACATCTGCATGCTTGCCTCCAGCCCACTATCATCATCATCAACAGTGAGTAGGACTCAGTTAACCTGAGCACCCATCTTATCATTGTTTAGGACATTGTGAACTGACATTAGGGTGGAATCCCTTAGTGCTCACACCAGCTCTCCTCTCCCACTCTCAACACCTGCAGCCAGGACTGAATCCTTCACAGCAGCAGCCAACCCACCTCCCCAACCCTCCTCACCAACCCTAGCAGGTCTCAGGGTAAACATTCCATTGTTGACATCAGCATCATTGATGACACCAAAGAAGGTCTTTATGATACCAATGCCAAAGACAACAGGGTGCCCATCACCAAGCATCAAAAAACTGAAGATGAATGCCTCAGCAAGGCTATTAACAAAATCCACACCTGGCCAAATACTCCTACACTATTGGAATCATTGGGTGAGTCCATTGACATACCAACTGCTTTAGAAAAACTTAATCTAATCAAACACAACATCGCACCCTTTAACCCAGACTGCTTCATCACCCCCCCTCAACAAAACTCAGTACTCTTGACTGGGTCTATCACCTTACATCAGCTGTCTGGGGAGCTCAGGAAGAAGAGTGGAATACCCTGTCACTCATATCAGGACCAATGGCTGTGGACTCCCCCAGGGACAATTCACATCCCAGTGAGTGCTTCTATGTCACCAATGATGCTGGAGAAAAACACTGCACTTACACACCCTGTGCAAATCTACCAGACATCCTATACCTCACCCTGTCTGGCACCTACATCAACCACAAAACCAGCACTCACATGTCCAACAACCAGTTCAAGCCCCTAGTTACAAAAAACAAAGCAGTTGACTGGTCCATTGATAATGACCTCATCCCCATGAAGAATGGCTGTGTCTACATCTTCAGAAACTTTGCAGACTTTTATCAGTCCTACACTGAGAACCCTGCTGCCCATGCCATTGAACTCAACATTGTCTGCCACAACCTCCAATACTTCATTGACCAGAAGAACTGGTTCACTCAACAGAACAGCCCCATCATCAGTGAATGCCTCAATGACAAGGACAACATCTGCTGTTCCACCTTGCAAGACTTTGGCACCATCCATCACACTTTCAAGTTCAAGTGGTTCTTTTATAGAACTAACCTTGCACTCATCAAAGAAGTAATCCTCACACAAGGAAGTCTTGGTCAGACAATTGGTCTGTGAGCACCTATTCTCCAAAAGGTGCCTATCATTGTGGGGTTTCATTGAAGAAGTTGGAAATTCAGAGCATTTTGCACAGCATCAAAGGTTCGCCCTTCCCTTCATCTGGAATTTGTAGTTCATAAAACAGCTATTGTGTGTGCTGTAGAAAAAGTTCTACTTTTCCTTGTGTTTCCTTTTTTTCTTTCTATCCCTCCCCTCCCACTCCCAAGCCCACCCCTTTTCCCTGGAAAAGGTTTCATTGTCTTCCCTTCCCCTCTCAAAGCCTGTCATCTTTATTTTTGTGCTGGTCACTTAAATACATCTCACAACAGCTTCAAAAAGTGCACACCCTATATATCAACAAGCAACAATAAGAGTCTACAAAGTTAGACTTACCAACAAACTCAAACAAAGACTTCCTATTGGCACAACATCAACTAAAACCAAACTAAAACATGCACTAAACTTTGCAAATTTTTCACCAAGAGAAAAGAAATTGATTGAAACATACCAAGTCAAAATCAACAACAGATTCAAAAGAATCAAATCCTAAGTGCCTCAAAAGAGAGCATTGGATTTCAACAAAACTCATAAATAAAAAAGATTTCAAAGGATACACAAAGTATTGTGACTTTGAAGACAATTGCCAGGAGCATAATGTTTGTCTAATCTGGTACAACTTGCTTACCAAATTCGAAGCATACTACAGATCAAAAGATTACCTGGTATACATATATTATATGCCATCAGAAGAGGATTACAAAGTCAAGCCAGACATACTACTAAAAAATCTCTCAGCTCAAAAAGCAGTTGAATTCATCATAAGAAACCTTAGAGCAACATCAAGATCAGCAAAAACCTCACAAGTAAATTCACCAAGAACACCTGTAATCAAGTTACAGAAACAAGAAGGCAAAGCAGGTGACTCAAAGCCACCTATTACAACACAGGTTGTTGTACCAAGCATTCCAGTCAAACCAATCAAAAAATCAAGCTCTCCCACTCCTCAAGCTGGATCAAGTTCCTCAGGACAAGGGCAAAGCTCAGGAAGTAATCAACCAACAGGACCACCACCCCCACCTCCTCTGCAACAAACAGCTGCAGGTGACCAACAGCAACAACCAATCCAGCAGCAACAGCAACTACCAACAGCACCACCACCACCACCCCCAGGCACAGGAACAGGACCAGCAATGTCAGCAGGACAATCAAGCAAGAAGGCCAAATGGTCAGAGCCTGACAAATTCACAGGGCAGGTCAATGCCAACAGATCTTTCAGATCAAGGGAATTCATCACAAGCCTCACACTCTACTTCATCCACTACAATGACACATGGAAAAATCACTAACAGAACAGCAGTGGAAGAATAAGAGAGGGTCTACTTCTCACTTGCACTTTGCATAGAAACAGCATTCCCTTGGGCAAACCTATACACTAATGAGATCACCTCCCCAACCACAGGTCCAGAGACAAAGCACCTCAGAGACACCCTCACCAGCTGGGACGAGTGGGTCAACCAGTTCAAGTCCCACTGGGACTCCCAGGACAGCCAGAAGGAGGTGCAACATGTGATTCAGCATATTAGATACAGTGATACCAGATCAATTGTCACATTTTCAGGAAAGTTTAAGGAACTTGCATATAGAACAGGCTGGAATGACCAGGCAAGAAAGGATGAATTTGCCAAGAAACTCCCCAACTGGCTCAAGTATGCTATCACAGTTAATGCAAACCAACCAACCTCAGTCAATGACTGGTTCAACTGGGTTATCAACATGGGGGAACAACTTGAACATCAGCAGATGGAACAAAACAGTTATAGACAGAATTTTGCTGGACGAAATTCAGGGATCAGTAACCCACAGGGTGGATTCTCTAACAGAGGAGGATTTCAGCCTAGACAACAACAGGGTATGGGCAGCAGCCAAAGAAATAGTTTTTCTAGACTGGATGCTACAAACAATCTCAGTCCTGAGAAGTGCCAGCAGTATCTTCAGGAGAACAGATGCTTTAAGTGTGGAGAGATG